>SCDS01000534.1:34916-47732 GCA_004149465.1 Drosophila nigromelanica
AAACTCAAGCGACAAAAACGAAACGAGCAAACGCAGCTGATGGTGTGTGTGTGTGTGTGTGTGTGTGTGTGTGTGTGTGTGTGTGTGGGCAGCGACTGAGGGCAGAAACAATGGCGACAATAAAAATGCGATCGCACAACATGCTCCACAGATAAGTTAACGCAAAGTGACAACGTACAACTTTTAATGGAATTGTCGTCGGCTGACGCAGCAGCAGCAGCGGCAGCGGCAGCGGCAGAGCGCAACAAAAATAGATATGCACTCAGCTTTGCGCTGTTGTTTATGGTTACAGGTCGCGTGCAAGGACGTGCCGGCAGCAGGATAACAGCCAACAAGAGTGAGTGAAAGAGAGAGGGGCAGTAAAGCAGATTGGCAGCAGCAGCGAGGCAGCAGCGCGGCAGCAGAGCGGCAGCAGCGCTGACGCCCACGAGTTGTGCCCGATCATCGCCTTCGGCAGCTACTGTGGCACATGCCGAGGCGGAACTAACCAGTCAACGAGCAACGCACGAACTGCACAAGTGAGCAGACATTGGGAGCACACTGAGAGCGAGAGAGCGCCTACGCGCATGCTCTCTCGTGCTCCGATTGGAAAATTGCCCACTGTCTCTGTTGCGCAGCCGACAAACTGCGCGCAGCGCTTCCAATTGGAGCACAAGCACAAATGCGCGCGCGCTCTCTCGATCTCGCTCTCGCTCTCACGTTCAGTGGTCTTGCAAGTTTCTCGCGTTTGTTTTGTTTACGATTTTAGTGCTGGAAAGCCAGCACCGAGCGAACGGAACGGTTAGTTGCCCAGCAAACTCGCCCCAAGCAAGACGTACGCGCGCGTGTGCGGTGAGCCACGGAAAATACGCTGACAAAACGTAATTGTAGAACCGAAACAAGTGATATATATCTAAAAATATTTGCAAAAAGCGAACTAAAATCTAAAAAAATTGAAATCAAATAAATTTCGAAACTGAAGTGCAAGTCAAGTGTTCGATTCGATCGCACGATCGATGTTCGCGTAAAGGACCCCGACATATGATGAGCCTGACTGTGCTCTCGCTGCCGCAACGTTACAAACGCCTCCTGCAAGCCATGACACTCGCCGTCGCCGTTGTCTACACGACACTCCTGCTCTATCAGAGCGCCTACGGATATCCGGGCCTGCAAGTGAGTTCGGACACAAAACAGTCCGTTGTGCGTGGGTTGTGCCACAAACGAGCCGAACAGAGATCAGCTCGTAAATTGTCATATGCTGCGCTGCGCTCCTCTCCTCTAACTCCTCTACCCTCCGCCCTGCTCGCATATTTGCCAATTTGCATGATTCTTTCCCCCCGGCGGCTCATTCGACTGCTGCCCGTCGCCCGCTTCCCGCTGCCCGTCGTCGTCTGCGTTTCGTGCACTTTCATAAATCAAATGCCGGCGACGTTTGCAGCTGCGCATGCGTTCCTTCCTCTCTCTCTCTCTCTCTGTCTCTCTGTTTCCCCCGTCGTCCTCTTGCCGCTTTGCGATGCGGCTAAAACCTTTTTGCGCCCTTGCCAATGTCTTCTGCTTCTTCTTCTTCTCCATTGCCTTTGTCTTGCATATAAAACAGTTTTTGCAGTTTTTAGCAATTTTATTTTTTTGTTTTATTTTTTTGTTGCCGTCGGCAGCGCGTCGCCAAAGCTTTCAGAGCGCCCCCTGTCTCCCCCCCTCCCCCCTAACCTCCCTGGCCCCCTCTGAGTCAGTGTTTCTGCTCCTGCCTCAGTTTATTGTTGTTTTTGCTTTGGTTTTGCATAAATTTCTGTGTAATAAAATATTCTGCGCTAATATTACAAGAGTTGGCCCCAAGGGGAGCGGGACTTTAACTGGTGAAAGACCTTGGCTGGAAACGACTTGAAACTGAATTATCAGACTTGTATATTTACATATTAATTATGGCTATTCTAGTTTATTATTTATGACCATATCAGGTTCTTCAAAATAATATTCCATAGTAATATTCTATAAAAATAGGTAATTATTGTATTAAAAATATATTTTGCATCCATTCATATTAAATTCTTATAAATAAAATATAGCTAGTTTTTGGTACAAATAATTTTGAAACTTACCAAAATTTCACTGTCTTCCTTTTTTCACAAGTTTTTTGGCATATTTTGCTTATACATCCATTTAAAATATCTTCTGATTATATATACAGTTTGTCAAGAAACACTTTACACACTGCAAAAAAATTCATTTGTTTGACTTTAAGTATGAATATTAAAAGCTTTTGCTTAAGCAAAAAGTTTTTTAATGATGCACGATTCTTTAGTAAAAAGTTTAAATACTATAAGAAAAAAAACCATACGCAAATTGTAATTCATTGCTGATAAAAACAACAAATATTCCTTAAATTAGCTTCACATTTCCATATATCATTTTTGTTGTTGCATCCAGTTTTTCTTGAAGTCTTGAAGTATCTAAAAAAGATATAGAGAGATACATAGTATCAGATATAGAAATTAATATAAATATAGATATAGACATAAAAATGAACGCAAAAGTTTAAAAACCTATTGTTCATGTACTCCCTAAATGTTTGTTCTATTTAAAAGTTAACCGACGCCATTTTGTTTATTTGTTGTTTCTTGTATATTTTTTTTGCACGCCGGAAGTTGCCGTTTGTTGTTGTTTGCCGACTTCATTAAAAAATAGCTGCATGTGCAAAAGTTGCTTTTTTCTTTTCTATAAAAGCAACTACAGTAGATTGAATTCAATTAATTTATCAAACATTATCCGAGCTGAAAAAATGGTTTAAATTTGAGTAACTTTTTTGCGCTTACTTTTTGCTTTAAATGCAACTAGGCAGATATATTTAATAGATTTTTGAAACGCTTAAAAAGCATATTAAAGAAACGTTCAAGTTCAGGCTAGATTTCTGTACGTTCTCAAAAGTTTTTGTAATGGGCCCAGCAAACAAACTTGGTTTTTGGTTTAATGCGGCTTTTAAAATAATTAAAACTTTATGATGCTTTAATTTAGACCAAGTTGCTGATGATGTTGGCTAACCGGAAAACCGAGCAGCAAGTAGAATACTTAGAATTCACATACATATATGCACACATACACATACGACTCTGTCTAAATGCTGAATTGGACTTTATTGTTGTAGTTGTTGTTGTTGTTGTTGTTGTTGTTGTTGTTGCTGTTGGCTTTCAATTGAAGTCGTTGAGGTCTGTGACTTGTGTCAGTTCATTTGTAGCTATTGCCGTTGTCGGGTTTTGTTGTTGCTGTTGCTGTTGTTGTGACCACAAAATGTGCAATGTAGAAATTCTGTTTTTTTTTTCTCATATTAATTTTAGTTTTGCCAAATGTTGCGCAAATTGTTGCTTGTTGTTGTTGACAGTTTTCTTGGAATTGTGCAGCCAAACAGTTGATTTTGTTTTTGCAATTTTGGATTTGGCTTTTGCCCGTTTCGCTTGCGTCCAGTCCAATAAAAGCAGTGCATTGTCCACTGTCCGTCCAGCTGTCCCCTCCTCGCACTCCCCTCGGCACATGACGCGCCTCGACTCATGTCGCGTGTTGCTGACGCATAAATCATAAAAATTACTTTTTTGTTTTGTTTTCTTTTACAATCGATAAATGAATTTGTTTATGCGAATTTGTTTAAAGTGGCGCGCCGAATGTGCGCAAAGAGCTTGTCTCTGATTGATTCGTGTGGTGCGCAACGCGCATGCCTAAATACACCACAACAACAACAACAACAGCAAGCAGCAACAACAACAAGCAGCAACAATTGCAACACGTAACAAACAACTCATGGCTGCTTTGCATGCAAATCAACAACCAACATAAAAACAAAGCCGAAGAAACAGACTACAAAATTCAAGCAAAAATAATCTTATTGCGAGCGCGTGACAAGAAGATACCCTGTAGATAGGTTCGAGCTGCTCTTATATAAATCCGTATTAATTTCATATTTAAGGTAGCCCCACAATATGATCAACTCTTTTTGTAATAATTTTTGAAATATTTCTGCTTAAAACAGTCGGAAAGGATCTTAATAAATATAGTTATTTAAAAAAATATTGATTTTCGTAATTTGCTTATCAATAATAAAGATGGGGAGAGTAGAGAAAGGTATTTTTAGATCTTGATCTTTCTATATGGACTCAAAAATTTAATGAATGTGAAACAACACATTCTAGCTAAAAGCTTTAAGTCTTTAAAATATGCATTATATAATGAGAAAAGTTATCTAAAATAAATACAATATATAATAATATGAAAACATGACTAAATATATACAAATATATGTAAATGCTAAATTAGAGATTTATTCTTCTGACTGTTTTCAAATATTTGTAATTCTATATAATATACCCTTGCTTGCACATATTACAATGGCTGCAGGGTATGAAAAGTTTCCAACTTAAGGTTTTTGAATCCTGTTTGTGCGCAGGTGCCGCTGGCTGCAGCTGCCCGCTGTTGTTGTTGTTGTTGCTCCTCTTCCTTCTCCTACTCCTTCTACTACTCCCCCCTTTGCTATCCCCTGGCCCACTTATCAGTTGTTCGGCTGCAGCGAGCACCAAAAAAAGTTGACGACACTAAGCCGCCAACAGGCGCCTGATAAAATGTTGCAGCTGAAATGTATCTGAAAGATACTTTGGATACGCACTGTATCTCTGAGTAGCTGCCGGTCTTTGGCTGGCCAACATTTAAGTTAATTGAGCAGCGCAGCGCAGCAGCTCCTTTTTTGTGTATCTGTATGTTTTGTATCTTATCGTAGATTTGTATCTTCGACTTAAATATGGTTAAATCAAGATTTAAACGCGCTGTAAACAGCTGTTAAACGTTTTCGAGAATGAGAATTAAATCTCTTCTCTTGTTTGGCATCTCTCGTTGTTGTTCATTAATCTAGCGCCCCCTCGTTTTTTCGGATTTTACCTTTTGTTATATGTGATATATGCGTTTGTTCATTTGTTTCTATTAATTGACTTGGCAATTGTTTATAAACATATTAATCATGTCCATAATGAAGCATTACACAATTGCTGCGGCCACGCCGCACAACTTGGGGCACGATGTGTGTGTAAAGTTTCGACAACGGCAACAAAGACAACAACAACAACAACAACAACAACAACAACAACAACAACAGCAACAGCAACAACAACAACAATGACAACAACGCCTGCGCGCGACGCGGGCGCTCACTCTTGTGTCTATTGTGAGATACCCTGTACTGGTCGAGAATGTGTGAAAGGGGTTATTTTAAAATATTGTATATATATTCTGGATCAGGTTCATCTACGTACAACAATCTAAGTGACAATTGGGTTTAGGGATATAAAAATGAAATCTGTATTTGTTTTATAAATATAGATTTTCGACATAGCCTTATTTTTGTATATTTTGGATGATCTAAGTTAAGCTTGAATAGGTAAAAATGGTAAAATATATTAAGTTATCGATAACTGGCTCACTTGGTTTTATTTATTATGTCAAAATCTTAAAGATGATAAGAGCTAGAAAAATTAAGATGAATAGGGATATTTTTCTTTTTATTTGATTAAGTTATTGACAACTTTTTTGTATGCCCAAACAAAAAAGGCGATTTATATCGATTATTGACCTTCGTTTTGAGCATATATCGATGCTTACAAGAGCTTGAGATAGTTAATGAGGTAAAAAGGTTCACGCAGCTTAAGTTTATTTACATATTGGCTGCAAATCGATAAATATCGATTTTTGGTTTTCGTGTCTTCTTCGCCCTCGTTGATCACATTTTTAAATACTTTTTCTCACCCCCTTCTCTTGATAGAGATATATCAACGGTATTTAATTTTGTGCCTCAAAATAAGTTTAAATAAATTTAATAGCTTTTTAAAGTTGTTTAGGGGATAACTCATCGTTGGGCACTCTCTGGTAAAGCTCTGCTTCTTGCTTTTCTGTTTACTAGCTTGTATCTTTTATATTGTATCTTGTATCTTGTGCGCAGGCGTGCTTGACAGGAACAGTGGGTACTGTTTGTGTGCGCACACGTGTCGCCAAGTTTCTCTCACTCGGCAATTGCACATTGTGCACAGCTCACGTTCAAGTAATTCCCCTAACCATACCTCTACCCTGCCCCCCTTGCATATATTAGCTGCAACTGGTTCACATTCTAATCTATGCAAGGCCCTCGCCTTGGCAACTTGTTGACTCAATTGCAAAAGCAATTTAAGCCGGATTTGCACTTAACCAGGTTTTCAGTTTTTTTGTTTCGATTAATTTTGTGCCTTTTTTTGCAAGTCGCTTTCACTGCGCAGGTCACGACTTTTGCTTATCGCGCTGCTGCGGATAAATTAATTAATATATATATTTATTTTTCTGCTTGTTTTCTTTTGGAGCTTTTCTTAATCACTTTCGTCGCGTACTTGCCACACACCTGTCAACGTCTGCTTTTGACTGCGTCTTTTTTGGCGGTAGCTGCCGCATCATCAGCAGCTCATCTTCTTTTCATTTTCTGAGGGTTTTTTTTTGTTTTCGTTTCTTCTTCCCCTCTTAATGCTATCAGCTAGTTGGCCCATTATATTGAACACCGTTTTTCGATCGTGCCGCAATAAAAATGTATGAGCCAAGTCTTTAGCTCTATCAACCAGACAATATCGTGTGAAGCAGCAGCATCAGCATCAGCAGCAGCAGCAAAAGAAACAGCAGCAGCAGCAGCCGCAGCAGCTGAAGACCCGTTTACCATGTAATAAAATGACAAGTGGAAGAGCGGCTGGAAGGGAAGGAAGGGCTTCCAAGTAGAGATGTTTCCATTTTCAATTCCTAAAGATCTAGCGAATAAGCTATAAACAGTTAGAGTGCTCTAGTCGAGGGTGTTAAATTGGTAAATACCCTGTACCAAGATGCACTCGAGGCATTGGCTCTTAAAAACCTTAAAATATGCTTAGAAAAAGTAAAGTAAGAATCGATATTTATCGATTTACGTAAAAAAAGTAAAACTATCGATCGTTTAAATATAATATTTTAAACAGTTTAAGTCCCAAGCTCTAAAAATCTTTGGAAACGAACTCTAGAAATCGATATTTATCGATTTTCGCACTTTGTCATAAAAGATTCCACTTCATATTTAGTTTTTTCCGCTTAAAAACAAAGAAAGATAAACGGATCGACTTTATTAAACCCATTCTAAGAACCATTTGCAATAAGTGCAGGGTATAAGAATATGTTCACAATAGTATAGGCAAGTTTTATGCTAGGGTTCAGGGGCCTAGCGGAAGTGCCCGCTGTGCGCGCTTTGATTTGCATAGCGGAAAAGGTCGACCAAATTAACACTTGGAAGCGCCCTCTTTGCCTCTCCTCTCCTCTGCTCTCCTCGCTGCCATCACTCACCTAACGCTTGAAAGGTCTTTTATCAGCTCACTTCAATCAAACTGAAATCAGATTCCAAATTTTCCAATTCAAAAGGGAGAAGTGAACGCAGTTCAGAGCTCCATTAAAAAACAGCAATTGAAGAATTGCCGCACAACAAAAGCAAATGAACCTGTTATCAGTAGAAATTAATCAAAGCGCTGCTGCCGAGGCGGAGACAGGGCCTAAAGTAGGGGCTAAGACTGAGCTGAACTTGGAGTTGGACTCGCAGCGCTCTCTGATCTTTTTTTTCTTACAGTTCCCGTTGTTTTGGGTTCTGTTTGCTCTTACTCAGCATTTATGGCGCTGTGATTGCTTGTTGTTGTTTCTCGTTATACCCTGCACTCATTGGATATGAGTAAAATCGGGCATATTGTAGTTGTGCAAATGCATGTAACAGATTGGTGAAGGGACAGTTTGATTTATCTGAGACAAGAGACAGCGAATCATATCAAAGTTCTCTTATTAATCATTTTAATAATTTCTCCTATTCTCTTAAGAACGTTAAAACTAAATTTCGGCTTATTTTTTCCTGTTAATTAACTTTATGAACTTTCTGAAATTTTTTTTAACAAATAATATTTTACTTATATAACATAAGATCGATAACTTATTTTTTTTATATAAATCGATAAATATTGTTTTTCAGCCTAGGTTTTCTTAAGCCTCAATATGTACAAATTAAAGATAGAGACACAAATTTAAATTATGGGGGTATGACCTTGACAATTTCTGCCGAAAGTAAAAACACACTAGTGGCAATAATAAAGTAATATAAAAATAAGTTTACCACTCTCTATATGTGCCAAAACTCTCTTTAAGAAGTATTAATAAATTAACTAAATAACATATAAATATATATCAAAAGAGGGTATTTGTCAGTCGCGCACTCTTCTCACGGGCTGCCTTAGTTGTTTGTTGTTGTTTGTTCTGCCTGCCGTCGCTCATTTGTTTGCCATTGTTGTTTACCACTGAAGTTCGCCTTTTGTGTGCCAGGTGAAAATGCCTGTCGGCGACGCAGCTCTTCATTTTTATTGCAGCTCGCGCGCGCGCGATTTACACAACAAATTTACAGTAAACTAACCCAGCTCCCTCTTTCTCTCTCTTTCTCCTTTACTCTTGCAGCTGCAGCCGCAATTGCTATTGGATGGCAATGAACCTGCAATGACCACACAACAACAACAACAACAGCAACAACAATTGCTGCACTCGCTGCCACCCACACAAAGTGTGGCCGCATCCTCCTCGCCCGCCTCGGCCTCCGCTTCGCCCTCGCCCATTACGCCCTCGCTGATCATACGCAAGGACATTCACAGCTTCAACTTCAGCGACATCGAGGTCAGCGAACGTCCCGCCGCCACGCTGCTAACGGAGCTCGCCCGGCGCAGCCGCAACGGAGAGCTGCTCCACGATTTGTCGCAGCGCGCGGTGACAGCGACGCCGCAGCCGCCCACAACGGAGCTGGATGACATTTTCATCAGTGTGAAAACCACAAAGAACTATCACGATACGCGACTGGCGCTGATCATCAAGACCTGGTTCCAATTGGCGCGCGATCAGGTGAGCTCCCCAACCCAAACCCAAACCGAAACCCAAACCCAAAGCGACCCCAATTAATTTCAGTTGCCAGATGCAACAGGTCGATTAGTTAGTTCAAGCAATTTGCCAGTTTGGTGTGGGCGACAATTGGCCAAAAAAAAAAGTAAAGAAAAAAAATACTCCAAAAGGTTGCCCACAGATTGAGATCAAAGTTGTCCAGCGTTCGATTTCGACTTCGTTTGTTGTTTTGGCTCATTTTCTTGCCTGATTTTTTTTTTTGGGGCTTGGCGCATTTGCATAATGAGTTTTTAAGCTGTTTGAATTGAATTCGTTTTGTGGCCCATTTGGCGATTTATGATTTTGTGGCGGCCGCTTAATTGGCCATAAAAATGTCTTCATAAGCCAAAAATGAACAAAATCAAACAAAAAACTTGCGAATATACGAGCTTACCTAAAAGAATGATGCTGATTATAATGAGTTTTAATACCCTGCAGAAAAAGCGAATGTGTTGTGAGACACATAAAGCCCCATTAAATATGTTATTATAATTAACTAAGCTGATTAGCATCTACAATTAATTAAATTTAGCTACTATTAGTTCGACGTGCGAAGCGAACTCTGAAATTTTAGGAGCTGAAGTTGGGAAGTTTGATATGTGGTAAATGTATAGCATGAAATAGTAAATTTTATAGATCACAGGTTTATAATAGTATTACAATAAATTAAGTTAATTTGTAGTTATTATAAAAATTCGATAACTTCTTCTTTGGGTTATTTAATTAAAGAAGAGGAGCAAGCCAAAAAGACTTTTTGAGGAGAGCGTAAATGTACAGAAATCTATAAAAACACTATTCTTAATCGAAGTATTCATTTAGGTTTGTTAGCTTCAAATTGTGTACTTTTAAATTAAGTATGAATCATCTATCAAAACTTTTTCATACATAACAAAGGCGTAAAAAATTCTCTATGGAAGTAAAAAGTTTCTTAGTTTGAGATTTTTATATAATTCTGATATTTAGAGAGTCTCGTCATTTTATAAGAACAAAAATAAGAAATTAAATACAAAATGCAAGAGTTAATCTACTTAAAATAAGCGTAAAACACTTTTTTAATTTTGTATTGCTTTTAATGCACTTTAAATTTTATAAGGAGTTTTATATTTAGGACTTTTGAGTTTTTTAAATAAAACAAAAAGTTTTTGATATAAGAATTTTGCTCACAAGTTAGGAAATTATACCCACAATCGAATTTTATGTTAAAACTTTTAAAATGCAAGAATAATATTTTGTAATGTTTGAAAATTTGTCTAGATTTGATTTTGTGTAGATAGAGTAGATAAAGGTACAGAGATTTTCAAAACTGCTGACAGGGTATTTGTTGGTCGAAAATTGCAGACTTTAAAGACGCTTTTGTTTTATTTAGCATTTATTTTATTTTGGTTTTGCTGTAGCCAATGGCAGTTTACGATTCATGTGAAAGGACACAAGTGTACATATTGTATATATATGCATATACATATATATATAATCCATGTATGTGTGTGTGTGTGTGTTGTTGTTGTCGCTTTTGTTGTTTAGTCTCGCTGAATTTTGTGCCAACTTATGCAAAATCACGCGTCACAAATGTGTTTTGTTATTGTTTACACGGAACTGCAGGCGACGAACCAAAAACAAAAAATAAAAGAAACTACATAAATAAATAAATAGGCTGCCGCACACAAGTGTGTGCGAGTGTGTGTGTTTGTGTGTGTGTTTGTGTGTGTGTGTACGTTTTAACTATTCAAAATTGTTAAAATGCCTGACAGGCACGTTTCAGGCTTTTGGCTGCATTGCTGCAACGTTTTGGGGCAGACGTGCAACTAGCTGCAGTCTGTATTATTTTGATAGAGAGAGAGCGAGAAAGAGAGAGAAATATAGAAAGAGGGAGAAAGAGAGGGTATAGTGAGGTCTTTTAAGTGGCCAAACAATTTGAGCTGCCATATCGAGTTGTTGTTTTCACACTCTTAAAGCAACTGCAGCAGCAGAATTTGGTCTGAGCTGGTCGCTGGTCAGCAGCAATCAGCAGCAACTAGCAGCAGCAGCAGCAGCAGCATCAACTAGCCAGGGCAATCACAGCGACTGGCAACTGTTGCCGGTGCAGCAGCAACATGCCTCCACTGACAGCAACATGCAACAATTGCTACGAAAGTTTGATTTGCTTCAAGTTGCTGCTGCTGCTGCTGCAGGCAGCCAATTATTTTGATGCGACCAACAGCAATGTGGAGCAGAGACAGGCAACAACAGCAGCAGCAGCAACAACAACAGCCACAACAACAACAGCAACAAAATGCGTTCAATTTGATTGGTTTGTGTTGCATTTGAAAACTATTTGTTGCTGCCTTTGCCTTTGCTTGCTGCCTCTGCTGCACATTATAAACGCTTGATTAATGTGCCTCTTGGTGTTCAGCTTTCAGTTACATTCCCCTAGCTCCGCTGCCCCTTCTTCATGCTCGCTGCTCGCCTTAAAAGGCCAATGGCAACAGCAACGAGTCTTCAATTCGGCCAAAACTGAGCCTGCTCTTAACTTGGCTGCATTGGTCAGTTTTTATTTGATATGCCCCCAGCTAAAGGGTATGCTAAATTTGTTACTCACTACGTAACACACATGGCAGAAGAAATTTTGTTTAAATAAAAGCTTAGTTTATTTTTAAGTTCCCAAATAAAGTAATCAAATATACTAAAACAAAAAACATTTTTGCTTTTTGTTAAGTTTAAGTTTCATTTTATGATTAAAATAAGCCTCCTCATAATTTATCTATATTATATTTTCCTTCAGTTTACTATATTGTAAAGCCAACCTAGGATATTTAAAGTTTTTAATGCTTTAACATCATTTTTTGATCTTTTCGCATCAAAACATAAATTTGCTTAGCTTAATCTTGTTTATGGGCAAAAGAGACAATTTCGTTTAAAATTTGTTGCTGTGGCAGTTGAAAAATCGTCGCTCAAGTGGCATTCAAATTATTCATGCAACAAACAAATGAGCATAAATTACTGACAGTTGCCACTGCAACTTTTCGCGACTTTGATTGAACGCTTTTCACCAAATATGCAAAACTGGGCAAAATTGCAACGGCTACCGTTTGTGTTTGTTGTGTGCGAGTGTATGTGTATGTATGTGTGTGTGTGTGTGTCTCTTTTCTAGTCTTCTGTTTGCTGTCTCGCAGCTCTCTGGCAGTTGTCTGGCAGCTTTGTCAGCTTGTCTGGCAGTTCGCTTAGTTAGCATCAGATTTGCATGCCGCAAACTTCTCTTTTGGCCAAGTTGGCTGCCCCTCTGATCATTTGTTGTTGGTCCCAAGCACAAAACGCATGTCAAATGTCAGACAACTCTTCGCTGGCTGCCCAGCTGCAATTTATGCAGATAAATCGCAGACACAGGTTGACAGCATTCAAACAGCATTCGAGAGTGGGTGGTTCAACAGTGGTTGGTGGTTCGATAGGCGATTGTCGGTGGTTTCTGCCTGTTTTCGCTATTTAGTTTTTAATGATGCTCTGTGGCACTCAATGAGCGTGTGTCCGTTGCAACCAGCCACACAACAGTTGCTCACAACGTCTTCCCGGAAAACATTTGCTCGCTGTTGTAACATGTTGCTTTTTTTTTTGTTTTTTTTTTGTTTTTTTTTTTTTTATGTGTGCTCTGTGTGTGTGCGGCTCACATTTTATTAGCTAAAGCACAAATGTCGTTAAATTTTAGCTGGACAAACGCGGCGGCTCATGTATACTCTGTTTCTAAAGTGCAATAGGGTATATTAGTTGAGTCCCTTAAAATTAACAGTAATTAAATTTATAATATATAAATATAAATATAAATATAAATATGAATATAAATATAAAATATAAATATAAATATAAATATAAATATAAATATAAATATAAATATAAATATAAATA
>SCDS01000535.1:0-36862 GCA_004149465.1 Drosophila nigromelanica
TCCCTCTCTCTCTCTCTTCACAGCACAGACATGTGTCGCTTTTTTGCCACGCCTCTGCCCTCTGCGTCGTCGTCGCGCAACAATAAACTGCATTCCTTGGATATTAATCACAGCAGCGCCACGCTTATGAATAACTCAACCCGGCTCTTAACTCCAGGCCACTCGTTCGAGCTGCTGCTGCTGCTGCCACCAAAATGCAGTTTCTATTGCTTCTTCTGCTTCTTCTTCTACTTCTTGTTTTTGAGTTCGCTGTGCTCTATTGGCTCGGAGCTTGTTTAAACTATTAAGACAAACTTTGCGCTTAACGTTTCAGAAAGCAAAGGTCGATTTATAAAGTCTTTCCACAATGAAATTAAATGGAAACATCGCGTATATCTCATATTAAAAAGTTGTGTATTTTCTTAAACTGTATGTGACTTTTATTTAAGCTTATCCCAGACTTAAATTCGTTCGCACAAAGTTTCTTTTCCCATATAAGTAGAGGCAGGATTATGCAGGGTATCAGCTGGGCATCTAGCACATGCTCGTAGAACACACTGTACGACTGCAATCTGGAATATTTATTAACAATATTGGCAAGTTGTTGTTGTGATTGTCTTTGTTGTTGTTATTGATTCGAGCTGGAGTTTGGCTGGCCGCTAAGCAAATGCAGCTCGCGTTCGATCGATTGATAATGGCAACAACCAACAACAACAACAACCAACAACAACCAACAAATAGCAAGGAACAACAACAAACACTCGCCACAGGCAAACATAACAGGCGAGACATGCAAAATTAAAGGCAGTTCCAGTTCCTGAACCGAACCCCAGCCTCAGCTTCAGTCTCAGCCTCAGTTCCAGCCGCAGCGCCAGACCAGGCCCCGAAAACACAATTAATATTTATGACCTTGCCTAGCTGATATATTTACCTGGGCGCACACACGTAAATGGCGCGATTTATCATCGGCTTTCGGTCCGCGGCAACGGCGGACACTGGCCGGACAGCAGATACAGCCACAAGGATAATAGAACTGTTAACATGAGAATAAAATTCAAATCAAATGCGCACTATCTCTATCGCACAATTCCTAGTCATATGCCTGAGTGCATTCACTTCCTATGCCGCAAAATCGAGAATATGTTACGTGAATTTCCATAAAATTGTCTTGGCTTTGTGGGTGTTTCTCAGATCTCTCACACACACACTCACACACACACACTTACATAGTTATGCGGTAATAATGTATTCAAATTTCACTAATTAGCTGCCAAAAAACAACTCGGCTAAAGTCCATGTCAGGAGGGCAACCTGCTGCACATGTCAGTGGTGGCAGCTCAAATCCGACTCCGACGAGACCCGTACAAGTGCTGCACCACCGCACTGGGTGGCTAATTAAGTCAACTCCCGCAGCAGCGGCAACACAAGCAACAACAACAACACCAACAACAAGTGCATGCATATTTCAGCATGAAAATATTCATAATTAAAGTGCGTGAGTCTCTACCCAGGGGTTTCTCTCCCTGTGTGTCTGTGTGTATGTATTATTGTAATGGCATAATTAATTTATTAATTAGTTTTGTTTTTGTTTTTTGACTGCCAGCTCACTGAAGCATGAGCCGCTGCCACAGCGGGCGGGCTTGTAACAGCGCGTAATTGAAGCTGCCCACGCACAGGGCCAAGACCTTTTGGGCCAGACGCTCAGCTGCCGTTCAGCGGAGGTTTAGGTTCAAGGTGGAAAGAAGCGAGTAAACAGTAGCGACAACAATTAAATGAATTTAGCCTCCAACCAAGTGGAAACCGGCAGCTAGCAGGCACCCCAGCTCCATTGAATGGCAATTATCAAGCCCCAAAACAGATTTTTGTATGCAAGTTGCAATTTGCGGCGCTTTTCATTGTCGGCTATGCGAGCAATGCGACGACCTCCATCGTTGCTGCTGTTGCTGTTGCTGTTGATTTTGCTGTTGCTGTTGTTATTGCTGCGCAGACAACTGCAAAATTGTCGCCAGCTCTTAGCTTGCATTGAGGAACTGAAACTCAAACTGAAACTCAAGCTGTAGTTGTATCTGCTTTTGCTGCTGCTGCCGCTGCTGCTGCTGCTGCTCAGCCCCCAGCCGGATTTCATAGGCATACCTGTCGCGCATACCCCAAATCGTTTAGCAATTGACTGACGATTGTTGTTTCTTTCTCTTCTTTTTGTTCTGCGAGCTGCGGCGCACAAAAGGCCATTCGACTCGGAAATGCAACTGTTGTCGGTTCTCGGTTGTCGTTTGTCGGTTGCCGTTGTTCAGGGCCAACTTGGCTGGCCAAGCTCATTGTCATCTGCGTTTGGCAATTCATTGGCCACAACAAAACGCTGCCAGACGCGCCCAAATCGTCAGCTCGTCGACTCCTCAACTTTGCCAATTTACGTACACAATGAACAAGTTTAAGAAAACTTCAATGCTGCTTTTTAGTAATTGCTATTGAAAGTCTTCCCACACCTGTGAGTTCTTTAAAACTAAAACAATTTTCTCTAGATAGATTCCTCATTTAAAATAAATGTAATTTGAAATTTTTCTTCCAGCTCTCAGTCTCAGTTTTTGCGCTGCGGTGGTTATTCATGTTCTCTCACATTAAATGCTATCTGAGCATTACTGATCGAATGTTTCGCATATAATGCCCTCTAAGCAGTCGCAGCGACTATGTGCCTCGGGTTCCTAAACATTCAGCGCGATAATCTTAAGGCAGGTGCCCCGGGACCGACGGCGACTCATTCAGTGAGCAATTCTTATTTTTTTCTTTCCGATTTGCAGATCATGGAATCTGCGGAATTGAGACAATTATTTGCACATCGTGTATGCGGAGACAAGTTGCAGTCGAAGAAGTCGCAAAACTTGCTGAACTCCGCGCCTTTCGCATGCGTGAGATGCTGCCTCAAAAATTTGCGAAATTCATTAAATAAAAGTCGTGAAGAGCGCTGAAGAAGTTCAACAAGGATGAAACTGGCTGCCTGGCCACAACTGCGGCAAAAATATTTGACAAAACGCCACTTGCGAGACGCCGCCGTCAACCGTTTTTGGTAGCTTCTTTTGGGCCGCGCACAAAATGCGGTAGGTAGTTTTTACTGGCCCAAGTTCAAGTTCGATATGCTGCCGCTGGCACACTGCAGGCGGTTGGTATGTCTAGCCACTTCATAAACTACATTTGGCAACCCGGGCACTGAAACTTTTCAAGTTGTTCGCTTAAAGCCAAGTTTGTGTTCCTTTTGGCCACTGCTTAGATTTAGCAGTCGGCAACGCCTTTTTCATGTTGCTTTTTAGCCAACTGCTAATTGAATTTTCGTAGTTTCGTATTAGTTTTTTTTTTTTTTTGTGTGTGTGGCTTTTGTAGTTCATTTCACAGTTGGCCTTGAGACGGAAGTTGGACGCCGCATATTAGCCACGTTTGCATGTTTATGCAAATAGCCGGCCGTCTGTAGCCCGCGGGGGGAAACTAGGCGCGAAAGTAGCGCCCAACTATCGCTGATTCTCAATTAGTCAGAAAGGTGCGCAGGTCTCGCATTGACTTATTGAGGTGTTGGCCAAACACTGAGCCGCAGGCCAGCGACAGCTGCAAGACTCGTGCCACCAAATTTTTGGGGCTGGCCAAAACGCACATGTTGCATATAGGATTTCCAATGTGGCAAATCTAAAATGCAAATGTCAGACGAAGGTCACTCCGGAGGAGCTGCGGTCAACTGTTAACGCTTGGCAAAAATAAGTATAAAATTACAAATGGCTAAAATATTGTCGGACATATCCAGGGCCAGGGACGAGTTGCAACTGCCTCATTTATTTGCGCCGCATTTCCTGGCGGTGGCAACTTGTTAGTGCGGCAGCCGCAGACGCAGCCGTTGCTGTTGTTGTTGTTGTTAGCTTTATAAAATTCATGCGCATGTTTGTGCTTCATTTTTGGACATTTTCACTGGCAGCGACAACAGCAACAAACACAACAACAGCAACAACAATAACAACAACAGCAGCAGCAACGCATCGGAATTGGCATCAAATGTGCAAGGGCAAAAGTTTCGTTGCATTTATGCGAACGACAGGCGGAGTCCGTAAGAGCAACAGATCCGGACCCAAACACAGACCCATGTCCAATGCATAGATACGCGCTCACTCTGAGATACATAAACAACAAATAAAAATGCACCGGACACGAGTGCGCCACTAAAACATACCCTGTAATAAAGTGAATGGTTTAAGTACATTAATTAAATTAATTTCGAATGTAGTCGCTGGAATAACTTTTGGAGTATATTTATTTACGCATTTTTTATTTACAGATCCCTTATACCCATTGCAAGTAGCACAGGGTATTCACATACGTATGTAGTACATATCTTTTATACATATATAGTATATCTCTATATAGCATAAACGCATTCAATGTATTTGCTGTTTGGCTGTTTGTTTATTTGCCTGCTTTGTCATTTGTTTGTTTGCGCTTAGCTCGCACATCGTTTTCAAAAATCGAAATTGAAATATGAGCCCCCGGTTGATATTTTTGTATGGATCAGGGGAGGTGAGGTCGTACACCTATGTATATATACACATGCATGTTCATATGTGTGTATGTTGTTGCTTGCCTCGTTGTTTATGCGAAACATTTATTTGTTTTTTATCTAAAACACCGACCAAGCGGCAGGCAGATGTTGAGCCTGCACATTAGCAATGCAAAGTGGAAATAAATGAAAGAGCGGAAAGTGTGCTGAACTTTGAACCAAATGCTTAACAATAAATCATCATCAAATTCGGAGTTTGTTAGGAATTTGCAAGCTATGTTCAAGGAATTTTTATTTCCTGTTCGAAAGTAAGCCCAACATTTTCTGGAACTATTATAAGAAATAATTTTTGTTCCCTACCAATGTTGTCTTTAGCTCCAGTTAAATAGGCTAGCGATAGCGATACTTAATTTTCACTGGAACTTTAGTCGGAGGACATACAGTTGTGGTGGTGGTGCAGTCAGTTTCTGTGGAAGAGGAACTTTCCGTGGTGCTTTCGGTAGCCGCAGAAGAAGAGCTCTCTGTGGTGCTATCCGTTGCTGAGGAAGAAGAACTCTCTGTGGTGCTATCCGTTGCAGAAGAGGAAGAACTCTCTGTGGTGCTAACCGTTGATGAAGATGAAGATGAGCTAACTGTTGTAGAGCTAGACTCTATTGGGTCGGTAAACGAAGAAGATGATCAAGGAATTGTTAGATGATCGTCTATATGTGTTTACCTTGAGGTGCTGCAGTCGTTGTAGGTGCTGCAGTCGTTGTAGGGTAGGTGCTGCAGTCGTTGTAGGTGCTGGTGGCGGTGGCGGTGGCGGTGGACGTGGGTTTGAAGGTTTCCATAGTGAACCAAAGATATTAAAAATAAGTGGCTTATGCATGCTTATATTCTGGTTTATGTTGAACACATTTTGGGGACCTCCATAGCCGTCGTCTCCTGCCTTCAGCTCCTTTTCCACGACACACTTTTGTGCTGACCCATCGAACTGAAATCCATCATCGCAATGGTTCGAAATTTTGCCCAGTAAGCCAAGGCACAGAAAGTATGATTTAGGATCCTGTGCATCGATAGCTTTGTATCCGAAATCCTTTCCTGCACATATATCCACAGCCGATTCCTGCGACAAGGTCAGCAGGGCAAACAAAAAAACAATGACTGGAAATTGTTTTGATATTATAAAAACTTGGAGAATTATAATTTCACGAATTACCCAAGTGCATTTTGTTGCTAGTTTGGCCATTGAATGCATCAGTCGAAGGCTGCAGCATTGTTTTTATACTCAACTTCTGAAACAATTAGCTGAAAGGCCAACCTCACTTAGTCAAGAACTGCAGACAGTCAGACCAGAGATGTAAATATAAAATTTGACATGTTTTGAAAGTTATCTTATCTATAGATAGAAATAGTTGTGGTAGTAGTTTGTGTAATTATTTGTATATGTTATCTAGAAACATTTCGAGTTCATATTTTATATAGTTGTGCAGCTATAGAAAATAACAATAAATGAAATATGAGTTACTCAGCATTCTCCCACAGTGTCCCTTACAGTTACAATACGGAGCCCAAATGAGCTCAAATTTGTATTTCGTTCTCATGTTGAATTTCCAGTTCGATTTTGAATACTGCATAGTAAAATTAATTTAAATATCGCGCTGTGAACATAAAAAAAAACACAAACATTTTTATATTTTTATAAATGCATCATTACAACAGCATTTTATTGGCAATCGAACAATGCCACAAGCTGGCGGTCAGGTGGACGTGGGCAGATCTACGGCCCATATTCATTACTGATTTATGATACTGGACTATTCATTAAAATGCCGAATTTTTCGGACACAAAACAGAAAACATTGATTTTATTTGATTTTAATAGCGCCGCCCTGGGAACGATAGCTATTTATCTGCAGTGCTCATCAACTATAAATCGGTTGTAAAATGGTCAACCAGAAATCGCGGGGGACAAAAGAACCGCTAACGCCATCAACGGGATGGAAAACTGCGTCATCTGTGGCAGCTGCGGCGACGACGCCAGGGTCGCCAGGGTCTGAGCACCAGTTAGGCCATAAATTTGTACAATTAAAAATTATGGTGAGTTTTTACAGTTCATATCAGAGGAACTGTTAGAGAAAATTTATGTGGCAAGCGCCTGCGCTTTGCCGACATTGGGAAAATAAATCAGAAATTCGAAATCAAAGTTAAACGATTTTCGTTTGCCCTTCAAACTGGCCGTAAAGTTTGTGGCATTTGACTGTGTCGCACCTTTGGCTGCTTTAGCTGGGGCAGCTTGGGGCATGCAGCGTGTTGCAGCGAGTCGTTAAAATGCAAGTGCTAGACAGGTGAAGCGCTGTTCCACCAGTTCCCCTGCTGTGCCGTGGGGTGGGGGGTCGAAGGCTTAAATGCCACACATATTTGTATTTTATATTTATATTTTTCCAATAAATCAAAACACTTTTTATACAGCGCGTCTGATTTTTAATGCTGATTGTGCGCTGGCTCGAGCTTGAAATTTTAATTAGAAAATATTGAATTGTAATATATATTATTTTAGAGTCGCTGCGGGTCTCGAAGCGGGCGGACCACACCCCGTTTCCTCAGCCAGCCCCGCGACAAGTTCGTAATAAAATAATTAGACCGCACGCAGTGCAGCCAACGCAGGAATTGGAAACTGGCAATCGAACTGGAAATGCTACGATAAGCCTATTAAATCGTGACATTCCTCATGGCTCAATCGTAAATCATATCGTACGCCCAAGCAGTCATAGTCTGCAGTCCGGCCATAGATCAATGTGACTCGATAGTTCGATTGTTCGATTGAGTGCGTGTTCGATTTTTAACGACCCAAACGACGTGCGCCGCATTTGAATGCCGTCAACGTCGCGAGTAGTCGCTGCAATTCCAGTTGTACTCGAAATGCATAATTATTGGCCGCAGCAGAGCATATTAGTTGCCCCGAAGAGTTTGACGCTTGAAGAACTCATGGATAGTATTTAAATGCAACCTTAACATTCCTTTACAAAACTTCAAAAAATTCATTAATAAAATCTACGAACTCAGGAGTTATAGAATCAGTAAAGCATTCAAAATATAAATCTAAAGAAATCATTTATCTAAATGTAAACTGTTAAAGGGCGTTCAATGCGTTGCCCTGACGAGTTAGTTGATTAGCTCAGATCCTAACGACCACGCGACTGTCTGCAGGTAGGGTCTGTAGGGCAACTCTCACGCACATACCCAAATCTCGTATGCCCAATTTGAAATGTCACATCGACGACATCGTTGGCTGATGCTTAATGCCGTCCACTTGACAGCTAACAACCACACGATAAATCGATTGAATATTACGCAGGCCTTCTCTTCTTACCCCAAAAAAAAAACGACTCAACGCAAGTGTGGAGGATTAATTTTTTTGGGTACAAGAAAAAAAGAGAGAATAAATAAACACGATGCGCATTAAGATCAAATTACTTGATAACCGAACAAATGCCGATAGAGCCGATAGGCCACCGACGAGGCGGGGTCCAAATGGAATGCGGTGGCAATGTTGTCAATGGGGGGGAGTAGTTGTATATCAACACTTGGCGATCGGCTGGGGCTGACATACAAATTGTATGCGTAGGAGCAGATCAACACCCGAAAATGGGACGTGCAGTGAAAAATGATTATTAATAATGTCTGGTCGCGATTGGGGGAATGGCATTCAAGTGAGATCAAGAGGCCAAATATGAGGCGCAGGCAATGAAAAATAACGAGCTCCAGCTAAAATATAACTAAACATAAAATCGAAATGGCAAACCGTTAATAAAAATCAAAGAAAATAGAAACTGTAGCTGAGTGCAGGACGAGTGCCCGTTGTGTCGACACCAGCAACATATGGCCATGGATATGTGAAAATGTTAGCGATCGAAATCAAACGCCCACTGGAACTCGAACTCGAATTTTAGCTTGAGCTTCAGCTTCAGCTTCAGCTTGATCTTGAGCTTGAGCTGGGGCAGTGGTCATGGCCATAGAAGCGCTTTGGCTGCTGCAATTTGCATAAACCAGGCAACGTGGCTGGAAAACTGCGCCAACTGACAATTGACAACAACTACCACAATAACAACAACAACAATGGCAGCAGCAACTGTTGCCTGCGCATGCGCAGCGAAATTGTCAATTCGGCAACATGTTGGCATGGTGCATGGTCAAGTGCAGAAACAGGTTGCCACTCGGTGGCAGCCACTTCCTTGTGCCTGGTGTTTGCTGCTGCTGCTGTTAGATTTTCAAGTGCAGATTGCTGTCGTGGCTGACTTTTTGTGCGACGTTGAAATTTGTAGCAGGCAGCAATCACACACACACTCACGCACACACACACACACACAAACTGATACACACAAAACTGTCGCACAAAAAACGCTCAGGGTTTGGGCTTGGGTCTGGCTCCGATTCCAGGTCTGGGTAATTGTTGGCAACGCCAACGTGCAATGTATTGGCAACATGTTGCTGCCGCAGCTGCTTCTGTAGCTGCTGCTGTTTGCTTTGTCGATTGTTTGATAGGCAGAGACTGATGATGACCATCAGAATGATGCATTTGTACACCCATGAGTTTTGACGTGAAATCTGCACTCGTCGCCCGTCCTCCACTTGGCATAAATTTTCGTGTGTGTTGCCGTTGTGGGAAACCCAGCGGCAACAGCCCGAGTCTAGCGCCAAGATTAATGCGCAAGTCAATTGAATACTGGACTCCTAGCTCCCAGCTCCTGGCCTGTCTGTCCGCTCAGCGCCTGACTGGGTCTTGTTGCTGTTCAGCAATTGTACGCCGGAAGCGACGATCTTGTTAATTTGATAGTCTTGCCAATGTTGCCAGCGCCAGCTGCAATATATCATCATTAGAAATTTGTGAGCTTTCGACGCATTCGAACACGTACTTCATAATTGCACTGCAGTTGCTCCCTCCTGGCTCCCGCCCCCTGCCACTGCCCCGCCCGCGTGGCATGTGTATGTCTCTGTGCAACGCCCACTCGTAACTCTAGTGCCCCACATTCTCGACATCAGCAACCACCTGAGCCACTGAATGCAGTTACAGTTATTTCATGTCCACACGACCATGTTGATGACGCCTCCTTCTACTGCTCCGCTGGCTCTGGCCAGGTCTAGTCGTGGTCTAGCAATTAACACTAAAGCAGCAACAAATCAATTTGGCGCGCTGTTGCTGGAAAAGCGCCTCGTGTTGCGTTGCTGTTGCCGTTGCTGTTTCCGCAACATGTTGCAGGAAGATGCGTACCAAATCGATTTGAATGCGGTGCCAATGTGAATGTTGATGTCGATGTCGAGTCGATGCCTTCGCCAGTCCAGGCGTGCCCCCATGTGATGATGCATTGCCCCACACACCGAATGCCAAAACTTTCAACGGCGATTGCTGCCGCTGTTGGCTGCCGCTGTTGCTGCTGCTGCTGCTGTTGCAGTTGCAATAATTGCTCCACTTGGACCTGCAACAAATCGCCAGCGCTGGCGTTTGAGCTGCCTTAGACCCCGGCCAGGCTTAAGCCTTGGAATTTACCCTCTCAGGCAAACGCCTCGCGCATACGAAATGAGACAGCCGCGAAGACGGACACAGCGACAGCGACAGCGGCAGAGGCAGAGGCGGAGCTGCAGTTGTAGATGGAGCTGGAGCTGGAGCTGGAGACGGACGACTTGAATGAAGAGGTTTTCCGTTGCCATTTGGCTAGCGATTTTTTTCTCTCTATTTTTGTGCTTTTTTTGCGTTCATTTCCATGCTCAATTTTCCAATGTTTCCTGTGCCCAGCTAACAACAACAACAGCGGCGACAGCAACATCGACGACAGCAGCAACAGCAACAAAGCGAGTCCGGAATGCGTTGAGGCTGCACAAGCTGCAAACAATTGTGATTATCGAACATGGCTGTAACTGCCTCTAATACACTAACTACGGGTCGGTTAGCTAATATGTATAGGCAAGGTATAATTGATCATTTGGTCAACTGTTTCTTTAATGTTTCATTTAATATATATAGCTCGTCAAATGATCTTGAAGCTTTGGAGTTCAAGTAAGGGTATTCCGATTATGCCTACTTGCTGTTCAGCTTAGTTTACTTGTTTCTGGAGAGGATCACCAGGTACGCCGGTGGCAGTTGAGGCAGTTCAAGCAGTCGATGCTTGGATAGCAATCGTATTTGTGTTGCTCTGAACCTGGGCTGGTCGATGCTATATTGTTGTTGCTGCTTGTGTGTGGGGCATTGCAATATAAATTGCAGATTTCTAACGCAATTTTCATAGCTGCATCCTCGCAGCGTCTTTGACATTGCCATTGTTGTTGCTGTTATTGTTGCTGTTATTGTTGCTGCTGCCACAACAGCCATTGTTGTTGTTGCGCGCAATTGGCGCTGCCTTGTTGCAAATTTCCAACATTTTTACTCAATTGAATATCTGCGCGTTTCCCTGTGAATTCACAATAATTTTTAGTTATGATAATTTTTGGTTACTGCCACAACAATTGCAGATGCCCGCGCGTATCGCATCGATCTAACCTACTTTCTGCTGCTGGAACCAACTGGAAACTGTGTAGATTTTATGTGCGCACTGCAAACAAAGTGCATTGCATTGTTGTATGCTCATATATAGAGCTTTTGGTCAATTTAATTTATAATATATTCGCTTGTTACGACATTTCCATAAAATCTTTCGCTATTTATCTTCTGCTGTAGCCTCTTTTTTAATCTTATACCACGTTTGGGATATGCGTTTACAGGAACATACACATTTGCTTAATTTTCTCATTACTGTCAAAGACCTTAAAGCATACCCATGCATAACTCTTTTAAACAGCCGGGCAGCGTCTCTTTCAGGACACCTCTTAACCACATAATTTAACCAATTTGCAATACGTGCATGTCTTGCATAACATTTCCTTCATCAAAGGCCTGAGATACAGTAAGTCAAGCAACTCAAGATATTCAAGATATACTGGAAAAAACGCCGGGCACACGCCCACGTTAATATTAATTGGCCATTTGCTATGCAAAGCGCAGGCGATGCAATAAGAGAGACCGCAAGACAGCCGACAAGACACAATGACAAAATACAGCAACAACAGCAACAGCAACAACAACAACAATGGCAATAGCAACAACAACAACAATAAATAATATACAATATTGAATAAACGACAATTGCCAGTCGCCGTTCGCATTGTTTGGTCGCGGGTGGCTCTGAGAGTGGGTCTTAGTTCCCGGGTTCCCGGGTTTCTGGGTTCCTCGCTCGGCTGCTCGTGCCCGGCAAGCAAAGTTGTTGCTGAATGGCAAACAATTTTTGACGGCGTCTGACAGCAACTGTCATTTTATTAAATATGGTTTTTTTTCTCCTCGCTTGATTTCCCGCAGCCTGAACGCCCAGCCGCCCAGTCGCCCATTCGCCCAATCGCTCTGCTGTCCATATACAATTACAGACTTTTATCAGCGCTCAAATCCCGTTGTCGTTGTTGTCACCGTTAACAAGTTATGCGGCGATTAACGAGGGGTGTTCGGGAGGGGTGGCAACAGTAGCGCGATACCAACAGGTGTTTCTCAGGTTCAGCCTTGTGGGTTGCATCACGTAGCTGCCAACGTCAGGAACAGCTCTGGCAATTGAGCTGGACAACTTGCTGGGCAACGGTACTGGCTTTTGATAGTCAAGATAGTATATACTCAAGCGCAGTCAAGACGCGCCCCCTCGTCTGCTGTGGAATGCTAGCATGTCTGCAGTGGCTGTCAGCGATCAACAGGTGTTGTGTGTCGGGCAATTCGTGTTGCCAGCCTCATAAGCGCCTGATTAGACACAACCCACGCAAGCTTTGCATTGAACGCAATTTATTCTAAGCTTTCAGCATTCAATAACCCCTAGATGTTACCATTATGCCCCCAATCAGTGCTAAGTACATGCCTGTACAGAGCCAAAGCACCTCCAGGCCAGGTCGAACAATGGGGACATTCAGGCTGCGCTGGCTGCACTCGTTGCACTAATTGCGCTAATAATGGGGATTACCTGCTGCAACAGGCCGCAACCGAACCAAAACCAGACCATGAGCAAGATGGCAGCCCAGAAGACGTGGAACGCCAACGCACTAATGGACGCTGCTAACGACGCTTGCAACCTCATCCCTCCCCCTCCCCCTCCCGCCGCACCCGCTGCTGATTGCGTCGACAAGCGGCGGCTGCTTTTGCATGCGACGTGCGTTTATTGTAATTTCATTAAACGAGAAATAGTCACAAAAATAGCCACAGTTGCGCACAGTGGTGCAATTAGAGCTGAAAATTATTACAGCATGCGTTGGGCCACTCGCCTGGCCAGGAGTCGAGTAACCGCCCAGGCCGCCACCACCACCACGCTGTTAAATAGGTTACAATTTATGAGTGGCAGTTGCAGAAACCGCGTCTGTCACTCGCGTTGTGTGGTTGCGCGTGGGCGTCGGCATGGGCGTGGGCAGCTACAGCAGCGGCTACCGGTTGCTGTCTGGTGAAGACCCCACGCCCCCCTCCCTCCTCTCGCTTACTTTTTTGCAGCCAGGTGACAGTGTTGAGTGAAAGTGGCATATCGAATCTTTAATTTGACAGATCTTTTTCGCCATTTTGTGGTCAGCACTTTGACAAGCATTTGCACAATTTATCACTCAGGCAACTAACCGCCGACCAGCTACCGCCTCTCTCTCCCCCTCCCTCTCTACTCTACTCTGTGTTATTGTTGTCAGTTTCAGTCTTTCGTCATCATAACAAATTAAAGTGCAATTTATTTTCAATTAGCAATTTGCGTGTCCAAAAATGCCCGGCAAAATGGCAGAGCCGGAAGGCCTCCAACTGCTCTGCGTTATTTTGATGCAGTGACAAACTAATGTCACCCCGCCTTCCCCTGCGCCATGCGCCCTGCCCCCAGCTCAGCTGTCGGCCCTTGTAATGGAAAAGTTGCATGCAAATTGCGCAAAACCGCAGCAAATTCATTAAAACAATTAGGGCGGACGCAGCTGTTGCATGGACACACTCCTATAGGCAGCTTATAGGAGCCTTTAGAACAGGTCCGTCAGCCAGTTGCCGGTCGGCTCTTCACTGTTTTCCGTGTTCACCATCTACTGTCCACTGTCCACTGTCCAGTGGCCTGTCAACCTTTGGGCGCATTGTAACTGCACATCAATTAATTGGTTAAAGATACGTAGTATATCTACCCTGTAAGTTGTTGACTCCCTTCAAGGGGTTGTCCAAGTGCCGAAGTAATCGACCTAAGATTGCAGTTCCTCATGCAAAATATTAAACCATTGCACTGGCACCAGTCACAGACAGCTCGATGATTGGCTGGGAAGCTTGTTGAGCTCGGCAAATGACATGCAATCATGACGACAGCAGTTCCTATGCTATTCTAGGGCGGAGCTTGTCGTCATAAATAGCCTCTTAAGAAACTAAAATATCTTAAATTTTTTGAGACTTAAATTAAACTATAACTTATAAAAGGAGTTCAATTTTGTGACGAAAAATATTCAAATTTCCTAAAACCAAACAAATTTTCATGCTAACTGCATTTCTGAATTTGGATTATTGAAAATACATTTTTTTTAAATCTATTTAGAATTGCGAATTAATATTTTTATTTATCCTTTAGCTACTTATGGTCCTTCTTGGGTATTAAACCAGAAAAAGTCTTGAAATCTCTGCAAATCTTTGCTTAACGGTTTGCTGACTTTTAGGGACGGCTTTTGGCATGTCACTGACATCTAACGAAAACATCGATATGCGCATTTTTATGGTTTGATTAGCCAGCGATCTTAAGTACCCATCCCCAGTGGATTATGGGCAATGTTTGCATTTGTGCAGAGCAAAAGGAGCTCGGCTTATGGATGCATCGGCTGCTTTGGCTGGGACAGGTATTAAAACAACAAATGTCAAGGCGTCTAGTTTATGTGACTATTAAAGAGGTGCTGGGGACGGCTTGAAAGCGCCAA
The DNA here is from genome assembly GCA_004149465.1 of Drosophila nigromelanica. Lineage (NCBI taxonomy): Eukaryota > Metazoa > Arthropoda > Insecta > Diptera > Drosophilidae > Drosophila > Drosophila nigromelanica. The sequence goes on from SCDS01000535.1 coordinate 14,456, forward strand.
CTGCAGATAATCCTCAGCCGGAGATGCGCCTGCGATGACTTAATGACACAATGCCTGACCAAGTCGACGACGATGGCTGGATAAGGACGCGTGCGAAAAGTCAACAACAAAGTTGAAAGCTGCTGGAACAGTTGGCTGGTTGGTTGGTTGGTTACATTCAGAATTGGTGGATCGAATGCGCGACGGGGAGTTGTAAAATGCTGCAATTAAAAGGCAGCAGACAACAAGCAACAAAGCGCCGTTCGCAACGTTAACAAAAAAGGCAGCCACAGCTGTCAATTATTTCGAGTACTTTTCACCAACGCCTCACGCAGCGCAGCGAACACACAGCGACCAGAGAGACCGGAGAGACCGGAGACAGGAGACAGCAGACCGGAGATTGAAGACAGACAGACGAACGTAGCAGCATCATTTGACAGCGGCTCATGACCATGGCAACAGCAGCAACAACACAGAAAAAACAAAAAATAAAAACAAAAAACAACCGTACAGCAGCGAGTGGAGCAAACATAAATATTGGCAACATACTCGCATGTTGGCCCAAACTGTCAAATTATTTCGATTCATGAATATTAACGCCCATCCACCGGCAGCCGCAAAAGGGCAGCTTGGGAATACGAATGCGGCAGTGGCTGCCACACCGAGCTCCAACTTCGGTTCCAAGCAAGGAGCTATCGTTGCTGTTGCTGTCCTCGTAATTGACAGCCGCACTTCTTCTTCTTACCTCGCTCCTGCTGCACCTTCAGCTGCTGCTGCAGTTGGCTGCGCTTTTTTGTGTGTATGCTTTCCGGGGCTGCTCTTTACCGAATTTATCAATTAATTAAAATTCGTGCATTTCATATACATGTATAGGTATAAATAAAAATGAATATATATGTATATATATATATTCATGGCTGGACATTCGATTGCTGCACTCGTAAATGACATTTTATTGCCAGCTCGATGCAGTCGCGACGTCACACAAATTATGCAATTTTTTCGCCACAATTTTAACTCGTTTTCGGTGTTGGTAATAAACCGCATGTGATTTTTTTTCTGTTGCGGGATTTCTTTATATGGCCAACTGTCCGGCGGTTGCGGTTATTGAACTTTATCGAAGTTATTAAATGGCCCACATCTTGTAATTGTCGCTGGGGGAGATTTATAATTGTGGTGCAGGCTCATGATAGGATCAACAAAAGGAATATTACAGAATTTATTGCCATTAAGGAATTACTAAAAATACCTATTATTAAAGTTTTTCTCAATCTCCCAACCAGAAATAAAATTGATGCGCAAATTTTTAATTTAAATATAACAGAAATTTATTAAAAAAGAAGGTATTCCAGATCTTCTATAGTATATATTTACTTATTTTAAATCTAACTAAAAGAATAATGTCCAAAGTTCCTATAGCACATCTTTTTGGCTTTTAGAAAATGACATCAGCAATTTTGGATTGGAGTTCGTTGACTTGCTGCTGCTCTTTGATGCGAATGTTAAAAAGGAAGCTGCAAGAGCTGTGACCAAACATGGCATTGCCTAATTTTCCATGAGTTCATAAATCAATGTCAGAAGCAGGCGCATTGATTGTCTTCAATTTCTTCATTGCTGCCGGCTGGTGGCTGCTGACCCAAAACGAAAGCACGCTGCGGTGCAGTTGCACCACCTAAAGGTGCAACTGGTAACGGACAGTCCTTGCACGAGCTATATACGTGTGGCAATTATGTTGCCCGTGGCATGTTGCAGCTGTGGCATAAAACAAAAATCTCTTCTGACGCCCAGGCCAAAGTGGAGCCAAATGGAGCTTGCAATTGGCAACTCTCGCCTGGCATTAGACTCATTAGCATATTTGGCCATTTGCATTAACACCTTCGCTGGGGGATTATGTAATTTCTTATAGGCCAGATTCGCGAATAGTTGCTGCTGCTGCTGCTCCATGTCCACGGCCATGTCGAAGCGTGACTCTGCGTCTGGCCTTTCCCAAACATTTATTGTCCTTGTCCGCAACGCGACACATACCGCAGCGGCACCGCCACGCCCCGCTCGGCCCCCAGTTAGCTGAATTATTACAACAGTTGACGTTGTTCGGCGCGATTTCGTGAGTGCATCTTATAATGCTATTAATTATTTGCATGTTGCACCTTAGAATGTCAGCCGGCTAAACTGAGGCGGCAACCGCTGCAGCAACTGTGGCTACCTAGTGCCAACTGACTTTCGGCTGGGAAATGCGTACAGCAAAACTGGCGAGGATTTGCACATGGCAGAGCTCGGCTCGAAATTTATGCCGGCAACACGAAGAAATTGTAACAACATGGCAATTTATTCCAAGGAGCAGCAGACGGAGCAGCTGAAGATAGAGCTGAAGCTGCAGCTTGATTATCTTTTATTGTCGGAGCACCAAACAGGCGGAGCGGGCGACTTAAAGTGCCCCAGTGACAAGTCCCTGTTCCAAGGTATTCGCCTGGGAGCTGCATAACATTTTCAAGACCATTTCCACAGCCAGTTGCACACCTTTAGCCCGTCAGCTATGCATTTACAACTTTGTGTGCGCATGTTTAGGATGAGTTGGGAAAGGGGCAGAAGGTGGGAGAGGGGTACTCAACTGCAGGCGCTGAATATATGCTGCATATTTTGGCGCCCGATTCAAGACTATGTATTCGCGCTCTCATTACACTTGCAGGAAACATTTCTTGCCGAAAGGAAAACTTCTGTTTCTGTTGCACATACTTATTAAAATGAATATGCAAGAACATATAAAATAAACGAGAATGCTGGATTAGAAAGAGAAAGAGAGAGAGAGAGAGATAGAGATATTATCTCTCATATATGCAGTACTTTATATAAATAAACAAGAACATATTAAAATCATGAAAGCATAAAATCGCATATAGTTACAACATTTGGTTTTAAGGCTCTCTAATTAATAACATTTACATTTCTGGCCGTGCGGTTGTCTCAAATATCTAGTTTAGTTCTGAAACGACACTAATTAGTTGATGCAGTCATATGAAATATTATTTATAACAAACAAAACCAACTTGGCCGACTGCTGTTGATTTAAGTGTGGGGGCAACAACAACGACACCTTCTGGATTACAACAACAGTATTAACGGTACACAGCAAGCCAAACCAAAGCAAGGAGCATTCATCTTTGCCAATTTGCATTTGCAGTGGCAGCAACCACAGCCAAATTGCCATATAAGCCGCCCACCTATGCGCCCCCACTGCGCCCCCTTTTGTGGCATAGACATGGCCACACTCATAGGCTCCGCATGTGAAGTGGGCTTGAAAACGTTTTCGGGCACACTCTGCTAATTAGCTGGAGGTTGGCGCGTCAAATGTGGGTTAACAATTGCCAGCACGGCAGCGAACCGAAAATATTGTCAGCGCAACACGTTCCAGGACTGGAGCCACGAATGCACTTTGCCATCAAATTAATTAAGACAAGAATGCGAACGGGCCAAGCGCGAGCTGTGCCAACTACAAATAGGGCCAAAAAGGCAAGGGCCCCAAAAGCTAAATAACCGAAATCCAAATAAAGCTTTGTATTGGGCCAAAAGGCCAAAAAGCGACTGGTTGTAGTCTAATTAGGGATTATGAGGCGGTGACAAGCACTACAAATTGAGAAGCAGAACCCTTCAAATCACACAGCCAAGCGGACCACACACGTCACAGACAAGCGTTTTGGAGGACAACAAACGGCAACAAATTGACCTGCAACATGTTGAACAACAGCCATAAAGACCAGCAACAGCAACAACAACCACTTGAAACGCCGAAAAAGAAACATGTTGATTGCTCTATCCGAAAAATTAATTGGACCACACACGAAGCAGCAGCACCACCGCGCAGAAGACGGCGAGCACCACTTGATGCTTGATGCTGGAAAGAGAAGGGCGCAGGGCACGTGCAACCGTCTCTAATTAGTGCGAGCGAGAGGAAGAGAGCGCGACAACAACTACTCGTAGACATCGCATCGTGGTTCTGGTGGGTGTCATATATATTTTAATGACCGCTCTGGCTCTGAGTTGCGGGCCACATCGATGGATTTTTGATAACCACAGCCAAGCGAATGAAATGGCAAAAAATGGAAGAAACAAAAAAAACATAAGAAAAAACAGAATTAAATAAAAAGGAAACCGAAAAACCGGCGCGAATGACTGCATAAATCCATGTGAAATGCAGCAACCAAGTGCCTCCCTGACAGAGTGACTCCCTGACTAACTGACGTTGGCTGTCGGACGGGCCTATCTGAAAGATTTGCCTGCTCTGGCGCGCCTTCGAGTGAATGGCTCCACATCCAGCGGAGGTGCCGTCGCGTCGTTAGGCAGCAAATGCAAATGAGTTTCGCATTTGTAGGTCTCCTGGGTGTCACTCTTAACCCTGTTTCCAGCGCGGCTCATAAATGGGAGCAGCGTCGACGCTGACAATGGGTGGCCAGTCAAAGGAACTCGCCACGTCCTCAGACTGTCGGTCTATCTAATTAGGTAGCCGCATTTATTTTTATTTATAGGAATTCTGGAACCTGAAATATTGGGCATGCCACAAACACAAGCATTGCCCGCGGTGTGCTGCACGCATGTGCAGAAACACGTGTAAGTCTGGCCTTAAATGTAAATAGAATGCGATTTTGTCAGCCGCCAACCACCAGAGTACTGAAGCTGGAGCCGCTGCTATTGTTGACTGGCCTCGCCTGCGCCTAGTAACAAAATACGCCCACTTTGCAAGCGGTTGGCGGTTACGCCCCCAAGCGAATGGACCCACTCGCCGTTGCGGCGGTTGCAGTCGGAGTCGCATCGTAAACTCAGCACGTAAATTATGATCAGCCAACGGCGTTGAATATTAATTGCACCGCACCAAAATGAACAAAAGTCGCCACAGCAGCACCGGGAACAGCAGCAAGAGGCACATTCCAGCTAGAGGATGCCACATGTGCAACTCCAGCAGCAGCTCCTTACTTGGTGGCCAGCTCATGTGTGCGCGCGCATCTGTAACGGTGCCTTTGATAAGCGTCGATAATTATTGAGCAGCCGGCTCCAGTGGCTGCTCAGTGCGAGAGCTTTAATTAATTTCCAGGAAGTTTTGATCGCAACGCGGCCCATGGTTGTGGCTGATACTGTGTCTGTGTCTGCGGCTTTCGATTTCGCCGATTGTCGCCGGTCATCACTCAGCTGGAGCCGCCTGCGATCGCCTCCTATGTCAGTGTCAACACAGCATCGACCCCCGTTGCTCCTTTCTGGCTTGCTGTTTGATGTATTGTTGCCAGCTTAATGCAACTAACAGCGGCAGCAACAGCAACAGCAGACAAGGTGTGGTCCAGAGCAGGTTCAGGTTCAGTTCAATGGCCATGTCCTTTATGTGCTGTCATAGTTGTTTGCTTCTAACTTGAAATATTTGTTGCGGATGCGCCAGCAAAAAGGTCGTCGCCTGACTGAGTGCCAATGAGCAGCAGCAGCAACAGCAGCAGCAACAGCAGCAGCATCAACTGCCAAATTGTGTCTAAAGCTGTTGACTCAACAACAACGACACCAACAGCAGCAGCAGCAGCAACAACTGCGTTTAGCGACCTACAATGTGGTTTGGGGCCTGGCATTTTGTCCTGCGGCCACCAGAGCAGAGAATGCACAAAAATAAAAGCATAAAAAAAGAAACCTGAAAATTGTTTGTTGTATTTATCATGGCCGACAAAGCGGCGCAAATCTTTCTGAAATGAAATCACAAGGCTATCAAGAGCTACCAGCTCTGGCAACAAGGCAAACAATAATAAAAATGCCAGCCACAGTTGGTGGTTGCTGGCTAAAATACGCCAAAACCAAACACGAATCTACAAAAGTTCGCCAAAGAAACAACAAAAAACGAAAAGCCCGGAAGCAAGTTGAAAAAAGTTCAACTTATTGAATACTTGCTTCGATCTGCGAAACAGTTGCCGCACACATTGTATAAATCTAGAACTGCTGTAAGACAGTGTATGCTAAAAGTCTACGTGCACTCAGCCAATAAATGCAGCAGTGAATAAAGTGTAAAGAAATTTAACAAAAAAAATAACATAACGTTTTATTTTGTTTTCATTTAATTTAATTTATATCGGTACATACTGCTCGCAGTGACTGTAGCAACAATCTTGAGCCACACTCCAGTTTGAGTAATTAGGCACGATTTTTAGAATAATTACCACCTGGTCGCCAGGCCCACATGTTGCGACAACAAATTGCCGCCGTTTTGTTATGGTGGGTCGATTGGTAGTCCAAGTTTCTTTTTTTGTTTTTAAGATTTTTAAATCGTAACACCCTCGGGTGTACCATAAGCAACAAAATTCGTAGTTCGGAAGCGAATTATGCGGCAAATAATAAATAATTTGAGCTCATAAAATGCAATAAAAAGCCGCTCACAGCACTGCGATTTATTTCACAAGATAATTTCAAACTAATTTGGTAGCATTTAGTCCGAGAATTATCGCCCAACACTCGACCAAATGGCGGACAGCACTGCGGGAAACACAGCTGAGTAATGGCATTGAAAACTGCATAAATTGTTGCAGCCATGTGCCACGCCCATTTCAAATCAGTCAAACGACAACAACCAGTAAATAAGATATGCAGACAACGGCGAAAACATGTTGGAAACTGAAAAATTTAATATTACTTAGAAGTACGGGTTCCAAGACCGAATCTAAATCATTCAAGGGTTTAATAGAGGTTTCGGCTATAGTACAAGATATGAATATGGATTATTAAAATACTGTCCTGCAAGGGATCTGGTTATCGTAATAACGTAGACTGAAATTCTGAAACATTTTTGCAATCGACCGGCATTTAACGCTAAGGAACGCCCTATATATTTTTGTTACGCCCATCTGTCAATCTCGAAAATGTGGTGATATTTGTTAACTAACCTCATATATTATGAGTAGGTTGAGAACGATTGCATATGGAAAACTCAAATATCAAGGTATTATTCTGGTCAAATAGCCTAATTCCCACGACAAACTGTTATAAAAGCTGGACATTTAACAAGCCATTACAGTCTAAGTTGAGATTTCATTGGGTCGCTAAGTAATCTTCTTCAGTAAAAGTTCTGCAAGTATGATATTTAAATATTTGAGGAAGCCAGCAATTGGAGATTTGCTTCCTTCACGCGATGCCTTCATGTACTTGGAAAGAGGCATGAAAGTTGTGGGATGGGTCCTGCCTCCCAAGACCATTCGCCATTATTGGAGATATAAAGCTTGGAGTATTTTTGTAACAATATTTAACGGCATCTATGTACCCTTTGGATTCTTTGCAAGCTACATAGTTAATTTTAGCAGCTTCACTCCGGGAGATTTCCTAACCTCAATCCAAGTTTCATTCAACGCAATTTGCCTTTTATTGAAGATTGCGATTATAATGCCAAATATCTGGCGTTATCGAACTGCAAAGGATCTGCTCGACATCATGGACAAACGATGCGTTCGAGAGGAGGAATCCATCGAAATACATCGCTGCGTCGTACGCTGCAATTTAATATATATGATATATCTGGCAGTCTACGGTGCGTACGCTATAATGACTTATTTCAGCTCCGTTTTGACTGGATCAAGACCTTGGGGATTGTACATTCCCCTTCTGGACTACCGTTCGAGCACCCGAAACTTTTGGCTAGCAGCTAATTTTGATTTGATTGCTGCGGGTGGATCGGTCTTCTTAGATGAATTGGCCGACGTCTATCCGGTAATCTTTGGAACACTCTTAAGAGGCCATATACAACTTTTAACTCGTCGAGTTAAGATATTGCGTAAGTCTCCCAAACAAAGCGAGGATAAGAACTATCAGGAGTTGATAAACTGTATAAAGGATCACAAAAATATTCTACAGTGAGTAAAAAGGGATCTTCGCAAATCGAAATAAAAGTCACGTTGATTTCAGGTATTGTGATATTTTTCGACCAGTCGTGTCCGTTACCATATTTGCTCAGTTTTTAACCATTGGACTGTGCCTGGGCTTGTCGACGGTGAACTTGTTGTTCTTCTCGAATATTTGGTCTGGTCTGGCTACAATTGTCCTTGTGGTCGTGTTGATGATCCAAACATTTCCCTTTTGCTACATCTGCGAGCTAATTGAGGACGACTGCAATGATCTGACCCATGCAGTATTCCACTCTGATTGGATTAGTGCAAATAAACGGTACAAGTCGGCTTTGATTTATTTTCTACACCAGACACAGCAGACGATTAAGTTTATTGCTGGGGGAATTTTTCCGATCTGCATGAAAACCAATATTGAGGTAAGCCATTAAACTGGTGTTACAAGAAGAAGAATAGGAATAGTAACTGAAAGTATTTTCCTATTACAGGTGGCCAAATTGGCATTTACAGTGGTAACTGTCGTTAAACAAATGAATATTATCGAAAAACTTAAATAAAACCAATTAACTGTTTTTCCATGCAATTGCACTTAATTTTACCCTCCACGCATTTTAGAATCAAATCACAGTTACGAAAATAATTAAAATATGTTATTTCTGAAGTAAAAATAAATGCACTCACATGTATAATATGTAGTGAATGAAGAGGACAGAGGTATGAAATGTGGGAGCGGAATCCTGCCGCTTAAGAACACTCGTATTATTGGAGAAAAAATGTGGATAGGTGCGATTAAGTTTATTGCTGGGGGTATCTTTCCGAACTGCATGTAAACGAATATTGAGGTTAGCCATTTCAATGGCGTTACTAGAAGGAATAGGAACAGTAATGTAGAGTATTTTCCTTATATAGATGGCCAAATTGGCATTTACAGAGGTAACTGTCGTTAAACAAATGAATATTGTCGTTTTGTGGTAAAACCAATTCGTTGTTTTTACATGCAATAGCACTTAAACGGAAGTAAAAATACACTCACATATATATTATATATATGTACACATACATCTACCACACGCGGACCTTCCAAAGAGATAATAGAAAATTTATTGGCAGAAAATTGAGATGGACAGGAATCTGCGCTGTGCTTAACTGGGAACAATGCGGAATGATCCCTATTCGGACGTTTGCTAGTCGCTGAAGAATCTATGGGCAACCCGTTGGTCTTTCAACGGTTCTTACATGAAGATTGTTTTGATTCTCGCCGTTGTCTTCGATCTGTGTTCGTCGTTTCAAATGACTCATTGCAATGGGTATTGCATTGAACAGAAGTTCGGCTGACTTAACTGCTGAGTTGTTCCATTGGGAATAGCATTGGTTGTGGCGGATTGCGTATACGCAGTGGCGGCCGAGCCGTGCTAAGCAGCTGCGTGCTTCAACAACTATTCAACATTCAGCTGAAAAGAAGTGTTGCTTGTTAAACGACGTCGTTTTTCATCTCCACAGCAATTTGGAGACTTCGGAAGGCCTCCTTATGTGGCAGCCCACTAACCGAGTAAAAGTATTACAGGAAATTGAATGTTAAGACCGACACGTACAAAATAAATGCGGCATTTGGTACAAGCTCACACACCGAGGTACTGATTGTGGATTACAGATGCAAATACACATACAGATACACATGCACATATACAAGGATGCTGCATAAATCTATCTCTTAGATTTATGGCGCACAAGAGCAACGTTAATAGGCAAATGAGAGAGAATGAGAATGGTGGAAAGTCAGTGTGTGTGTGTGTGCCTCACGCTCTCGATGGATTAGTGTGTGTGTTTGTGTGTGTGTGTGTGTGTGTTGGCCGAGTTAACAAAATGGCACAGAGAACGGCATACGTATGGCCACCTTGTGAAATTGTAATAAAACTTTTTATGCGCATTTATAGACGTTTTTATGCCTATGACCAGGTTGTCTTCAAAATGAATTATGAAATATTTGGGAATGTTAAATGCGCACCGAGTAAAAAAACTCTCTCCGGCTGGCATTAATCATGGCCATGTCGGTAAAAGGACATGGCCAAAGCTATCTGCACATAGATAAATAAATAACCGCAGATAAAAACCTGTAGGCAGGGCCATAAAATTGAGTTATTAAAATAAACAGCGACAGGTGAGGAATCCAGAAAAAAAGAGAGAGAGGGAGAGCAATACAACACGAGAAAGACATAGAGAATGGGTGAGAGAAAGGTTAAGCTCTTAGCCAAATATCAATCAGTGCTTTGTACTAGAGAATGCAGGTCAATTGCGTTCAGATGCTTGTTTTTTCAGAGCAGACAACAAACATTGCCAACTCTAGCATACATGACAGAAAAGCGTGCCAAGTGGAGCAGCAGCAACAGGAATGGCAAATTAGTTAACTGGCATGCAGGAGAGCGCGAAAATGCAACAGCAAAACAATTACAGCTGCTAGCTGAGCGTTGCCCCAATTACGAATGCCCATCAAGAAGGAGCCACTTGGCCGGCCCAAGCCTAACTGCCGTCTGTTTGTTGCCTCTTTCGCTTGTCGAATATTTGCCGGGCGAGCGTGGAGGAAACGCGATAACATTTTAACACACAACGCAAATTTCATTCACACACACACACACACTGACACATGGAGGCATGTTAGAGCCAGGCTGCTGAGCTCTCATGTGTTTCATGCGCTGAAAGTTTTATCAACAGCAGCAACAACAACAACAAGAGCAGCTGGCAGCTGCTGCTGGGCAAAGCACAAATTGACCCTTTGGTCTGCACTATTGGGATAAGATATACGAAATGAAATTTCAGTTCATTTGGGCAGGCTGATAAAGCCCTTAAGTGCTATTGTTGGTAGTAGCACTTGAAGCTGTTAGTTGATGTTAAAAGTGGCCACATCCACTCCATAACAACTGGCACCCAAATCAATTACCAGCTAACCCAAATTGAACTAACAACCTACCATAACTATCATCAGATGCGAGAGACAGCGCGTCCTTAACTGGCGGCTGGCCCAACCGAGTGCATAGAAATGCATATGAGAGAAAAACCTTCGGCCACATGAACGAGTTGACCCATTTTTCCATTTCACTGCGCCACAATGCCAATAAATTAGCATATAAGAACGGACAGGTAAGGTAAGGGGTACAAAGAATATATACATGTACATAAAAAAGAAACGGCGCAAACATAAAATCTGCACATAAAAGGATTTTGGCACAAATGAAAACATAAACAGACAACAGTAAAGAGTGTGCGACTATGGAAAGTCCTGCCTTATACAAAAGGTGTCTATTTGCAAACACAACTTTAGTGTCAGCAAAGTAGGCTACAATTTCCAGGGATTGAATTTAATTATGCTTAAAAAAACAAAAAATCTATTTATTTAAAAAAGCTTTAAAATCTTTAACTTTATCATAACCCTGTTTGCAAATATCTTAAAGCTTTTGCAGCTGCTAACCGCCCTCCTATGCAGACAGCAAATAAGCATTCGGTTACACTCTTTACGGCTGTAGGGTATAAAAATGTAAAATTTATTTAATTCGAAATATTCGTGGTGTGTTCCTGTGTGTCTTTTTATGATGCATATACAATTTGCCAAAAGGATTTGCTTGTGGAAAATCCACAATGCATGCATACAGAATACGAAAAAATACAAATACAACAGAATGCAACATACAGTAAACCGAATATTATATACCCTTTACACAACAACTCAAAAGTAAAAGAAAAGTCCCAAAATATTACTGTATGAAAAAATAAATACACGTTTCTCCTGATTTGTAATGCAAAATTACTTCGTAGTATTGCAAGTGCCTTCTCAAATCACGCTTCATTTATAACTGGCACTGATGGGATATAAAAAGTGTATCCTACTTTACATATGCAGCAAAATCAACTGAGCACACACACAGTAGAAAAAGCATTGTGGGTAAAACACAGTCAGACAACGAACAGCGAAATTTACAAATAACTTAACAATTTGCTTTTGGCCCTGTTGACGTGGCCCACAGAGGCCAAGGGTGAAGGGCGAGCGAGCGAAGTCATCACGACGATGACGATGACAACAACAACAACAATAATAACAGCAACGTCAACAACAGCAACTGCTGGTGAAAGTTAAGGCCAATCATTGCAACCAATGACAACAACAATTGCTAACAGAGACATGAATTTCAATACGGAGCGTCGCCGTACTCCGATGATGAGGATCATATCTGATGATCCAGCTACAAGAAAAAACAGATTCAAAATTCACATGATACGCAGACCTCAAGTCAATCTGCTGAATCGAAATCTTGTCTTGGTGCACTTTGGCAATGCTAATTTTTGACATTCTCTGAATGTATGATCAATATGCCATATAAGGACAACGACCTGCAACCGACTGACTGCATAACTGTTCAACTCGAGAACTGTATTTAAATAAAAGGGGTTAAGTTTGTCCTTTAACACAAGGAGAACTACCTTATTAGCCTTTCTATGGTTACGTTCTGCTAATCCCTAACATTAACTTTTGCGTAACCGAAATATCACAACAGCTTTATCTTAGATTATTCCACACTTGGTGCACATAAATTGCATGCTTAGTTGGCTCTTTTTTGTGAACACCCTGTGCACAAAACAATGGGTAGTAAGTTGTGCTGTGCTTAGTATTTTTATATTAAACGTACAGTAAAGTAACAAAATAAAAATGAACTGAAATAAATAATTATATGAATACATAATTTATATACTCATATATTCCAAAAATATTTAAAAAAAAAATAATTTATTATTATTAATATTATTTTGTATATTATCATTATTCGAGTTAGTTAATTTTAAGAAAACTGTAATCCTACTTACAGGGCATCTCCTAGCCGAAGATAAACTTTCGACTCTAGTATTCTTGTTATTTTTTGTGAATTTTCTCATCCGCTCCTATCTCTCAATCCATCGCCCATTTTCGACTTGAACTCGTCATAAATTTTAATACACATTTTGGTTTGCAAATTGCTCAAAAGATGCATTTCTCGTAGTCTCTGCCTCTCTCTCTCTCTCTCTCTCTCTCCTTCGCCCACTCTCTATTTTTCTCTCTCTGTGCCTGCTGCTGCTGCTGCTCGGCTGTTGTCCTTTTGCAGCAGTAACCACAACTGCAGCGACAACTGTGACGAGCCCGTCAACTTTTGATTGACTGGCCAAGTTCAACTGATGTAGCTCTTGGCTCTTGGTACTTGGTTCTTGTCTCTTGGTTCTTGTCTCTTGTCTCTTGTCTCTGGGCTGTTGGCTCCTTCCCTTGAAGCACTCCACGCACTGGCATAGAACGGCAGCAAATTGCATAATTTTTACATAAATATGCTGACGTGCATTCATAATCATAAAAAGGGTTAAAATTCTTTGTTTTGTTGTTGGCCTTTGTTTCGGCCCCGCCTGCCTCTTGGCCAACGCCAGCAAGTACTTGTGTTTGGTTGGTCTGTTATTTATTTGGCCTCATGCCTGCATATATTCTTTTTAATATGCAGCCTAATAGGCATTCGTCTAAAGGCATTCGCCAGCGTTCCATTCCCGCGCCCGAATTGACAAAATGTATGCAAAGTTAAAACAGCAACAAAAGGGCAACAGGATAGTGCATAAAATATTTATGATATCGAATTGTATTGGCATTATTTTCAGCTTCAATGCCAGCTTATAAGTCGAAAACTAATGTACATGAATTACGAATGCGTACAAATTCAGACATTTTGTGGATATAAAAAGCGAATACATCTACAGGTGCAATTCAGGTTGACTTCGAAAGAATCAGCAATATTTAATGGCTTTAAATATTTTTATTTCTGAACGTATTAAAAAAAAAACACTTAATAAATGCAAGCGTAAATTTAAATTACAACAAGTGTATTTTATGGATTTTCTCTTTAATCTTGAGCATGTACATGGGCTGAATGTGAAGCCTCAACTAGTCACCCACATGGTTGTTTCCACATGCCCATCCATAACGCCCATTCGGACAGTAAAAAGCAACGAGCTGTGAGAGTCAATTGCATGCAAAACTGTGCCATTGTCAGTTGCTGCAGGAGCCGACCCGAACCGGGTTGTGTGGATTGAGACCAGGCCGTGGCTGTGTGTGACGACCTACGGCCACACAAAGGGCAACAATGCTGCGCGGCGTAACAAACAAGGCTAGCCGCAAAATGGCCACCGCAACAGCAGCAACGTTGGCTATAAATGACATGCGGGTCAAAAGGACGCCCACACAACACACAGAGCAGCAGCAGCCTGGTCATAAGGATGATGGCGACAACTTCACGCACAGGCATGGGCCCGGGCCCGGAGGCAGGCAGGCAGTGAAGGCGCGTTCTAGGACTTGCTGCTGCCTGCAACTCCTGTTGTTGCTGCTGTTGCTGCTGTTGTTTCTGCTGTAGCTGCTGCTGCGTAGCAAATGTCGTTATAAATGACAGTCATAATAAGTGGGTTAAATGCCCAGACGTACGGACAAATGGGTCGCCCAGCCGCACTGGGTCTCTGTGTCAGTTGTTAAGTGGCCAGTCGAGCGCGGAGCAGGAGACGAAGGTTGCTCATGTGTTGATTTGCTGTTGATTTTGTCTTGTGTCTTGTGCAAAACTAATTACCGATAGTTCAAGAGGTCGCTCGCCCATTGAAGTCGCTTTAAACTGCAATTAAATGCCACTTGGACTTTGGCCAAGGCGTCGGCGTTGACCGGGGCCAGAACTGAAGCGATTATAAAGCAATCAAGTGGTTGGCTGCCTGCTGCACACCACCCCGTTTCACAAACTGGCAGCCACATTCACATCATTTGCAAAATCATAATTCGCGTGTTAAGCGCGCATTAGTCTCACGTTGATTTATCACAGCAGGTACCACGAAAACAGCTATAGAAACTGGGTCTGGGTCTCGGTCTGGGTCTGGGTCTGGGTCTGCGCCGGTAACTGGGTCCTTGCGCGCTGGTCCAGAGAACAACTACAAATTGGGACCGCTGACTGCAGAATGTGGTACGCGGTTTTAATAACCGAATTCGCAGCTAATTTCAAGCTGAAAGTTCAGCGGGACAGCGCCGGAGGCGTGTGGGTGCGGCCTGCATTAGAGATGGGCGCGTGAGCTGCTAAATATTGTTCCTTATCCAATTAAGATTCTATATATATCTTTATAATTAACAAAATATTGTATTTTGGCAAAATGCCTCAGCCGCTTTAAATTCGCTCCGTGCAACATGCAACATCAGTTGCCACAAGGCACCATCTCTAAGTGGCATTCATCAAGAAGCGCCTCTTGAGCACACACTACGACCATGCCAGGCCGACACTCGACCAGCTGCGCATTCGTTAAGCCAACGACTTACTTTTCGGCGGCTTCAGTGGTTGCTGGTTGCTGGTTGCTGGTTGCTGACTGCTTGGCGGCTCTGCAGCTCCACGGCAAAGTGGAGCAAATTTATGCCCAATTTCATGCGAGTGGCAAATGATTTATGCGACAGCGCGTTGCAATTGCCAAAAAGGATATGTGCGTTGATTTCGTTTGGCCCCAGGACAAATAACTTCATTACGCTGCTCTCTCTTGCCCTCCCTCTGTCTACCTTGCTGCTTGGTGTGCCCCCGCCCTCGCTCAGCTGCAAAGGTTGTCCCCCTTTGGTAATGATGTTTCATGTTGTTGTTGATGTTGTTTGGAATTGGGATTGGGATTGGGTTTGAGGATTGTAAAATATATGCAAGGCAAATCGCACGATTCTCGTGATGTTGCTCATATTTGGGCACCGTAACAAGCGAGGCAACACGCGACAACAGCAACAACAACAACAACAACAACAGCAACACACACAAACAGCGACAACGCGCGAAAATCGCATTCTACTTATGGCGTGAATTTCGCGATCGTCCTCTTAGCTTTTTGCTTTGGCACTTGGCACAACCGAAATTCGATTCAAATTCCCAAATTCAAATTTAAATGCAACAGCAACAACAACAACAACAGCATTCACATACAAATCCGCAATACTGTTGCTTAGAAATTGGCAGGAAGTCACGCCATTTGAACCATTTGTTTGCTAACAATAAACCGTTAGTAACATGACGCTGATTACACATGCATCCATAGTAAATGACAACATTTATCATTAGGCCAGCTCAAAACAGCAACAACAACCACAACAACAACAGACAGCAAAGAGGTGCACAATTTGCAATTAATTGCAAATTCTGATGCAAATTTGATGCAATCCTGCAACAGCAACAACAACATCAACAACAAACCATAAAAAAAGAACTTGAATTCATCGGCAACTGTCGACTTATGGGATTTCATTGACAGCCTCGCGGTGCCACAGTCAAAATGTCCTTAAGCCCAATGTTCAGTGCCGGCAGCAGCAACAGGAATATCTTGTTGTTGTTGTTGTTGTTGTTGCTGCTGCTGCTGTTGCTGGTTGCAGCAGGTTGTTGCACGCACCTAATTAAGACGACAAGTGAACGACCTCAGCTGTCAGAGGGACACGCGAAAAGGGCTTGCAGCTGGTCGGGATTGCTGTGCAATCCAACAAGAGACAGATTAGTTGGAATACTGCCTGACATTAATAAGCTAATAATTCAATACCCAAGAACTATTAAAGAAATATAAAATTTGTTATTCGTAGAACAAATAAATAAGCTTAACAGTAAGCTGCAAATTATATCTAATCGATAAAGCAAAGCCAAAGTAACCTTGAAAATTGCTTTAGTCTCGACAAATTTATGGGAATGGAATGCGCCCCATAAAAAGAACACAAATCTTGTTGGGCACACGGGGCAGAGCTTCCTTTCATTTCGAATCGATCAGCATGCGTAGCGATCTGCCAGCCACAACAAATAAAATATGTTTTGTGTATTAATAAAAGCCCGAAACGATTGCACTTCACACCTCATTGAGATTGGCCATAAAGATGCCTTAATAACTCAGCTAAGCTGGAGACGAGCAACGCGCTTTGGCCCAATGGAGCTGAGTTCCTGCCTGCTGCCCGCTGCCCGCTTCCTGCTGCATGTTGGCCAGTCTGGGCTGTCAGTATCGTTTATGGCTGCCCATATTTAATTTGCCGCTTCGCTCGATGGCCAATTGAAGTGGTTCGATAAGGGGCCAAATTCATAAATATGAAAATGGCTTTATTTCATGCGCGATTCGGACTGAACGCAGCTGGATTGAACTGGACTCGGACTCGGACTTGGACTCGGACTTGGACTTGTGCTTGGGAGTTGCCATTCATATCGCTTAAATTAAAACTTAAATTTCAACACTCGCTGCTTGCGATACGGGACCATATTTTACAGGCCAAAGCAAACACAATAACAACAACAGAAACAACAACAACAGCAATTCAACTCAGTGGCAGGCTGACAATGGGAAAGGCGTTGCAGCTTTATCTGACAAATGCGCGTATATCTCGAAAGTTGTTGCTGCCGAAATGAGGCAGCAACAGCAGCAGCAACCAACAACAACAGCAGCCGAAACGAAGCTGACCCTCACATTCATTTATCAATGCTGCAGAATGTGTCGCCGTGGCAAGGAAGAAAGTAGCAGTCAAAAGCCGCACCTCTAACGACTGCTGTTGCTCCCGTGACCATTCAGCCATTCAGTCAGCGATCAGCCGGCGATCGTCGTTGGTTGGTAATAGAACTAACTGAGTGCCGCCTTGTCTTGATCTACCGCCGTCCAGGTTGGTAAGACGACGACGCCGGCTACTTCATCATCATCTGAAATGTACAGCGCGTAGTCATGGGCTGACATTTTTGAGTTGCCGTCGTTGTCTATGGCCCAACGGCAGCAAAAAGGTAGCAACATCAACAACAGCAACATACAACAACAACAACAGCAAACACATCAAGAGCACACAATAACAAACAAAAACGGCAGCGAAGCCTCCCAATGATTAATTGACTTTCAAAATTGCTGAAATTTTTAATTTATTATACGCGCCAAAGTGATTAATCAGTAGACAAAGCTGCGGCCAAGCACAAGGCGACAGAGGCGGAGGCGGGAAGAGAGGCGAGGGGGGACGACCGCTGCCCAGCCAAAAGGTAACAGCAGCAGCAGCAGACTCTTGGCAATTGACGTAGGCAGCGACTGCGGCTACGAGATTGAAAGTGCTGGGCAGCAGCCAGCAGCAACAGCAGCAACAACAGGAACACGACAGCAGCATACAACAACAACAACAACGACAGCAGCAAGCAACTGTAGTTGTTGTTCATTTTTATGTCGCTGGCAATCCTTTGAGCGCATCAGTCAGCGTCAGCAACGTTTAATGCTTTTAATTGCCGCCACTGTTGCTGCTGATGTTGTTGCTGCAACATGCGACAGTCGCATTTAGCTAAGTAATGCTTGGATAATTGTGCTGTTGAATGAAACTGAGCAAAGCACTTGAACGGATTTGGGAATTAGCTGAGCAAAAATGGGGCGTGGTTTTAACTCTGCGACGTCTGCCACGCCCTTTGGCCCAGTTCAAGGAGAAACCCTAAGCATAAAGAGTATGTGTATTAATTAAATCCAAGAAACAACAAAGGAAACATAAATTTTCCAATAAGACACTTTCCTCGTGGCCCAAAAAAAAAGAAGACAAAAACGCACTGCGACTTTGAGCTGGCTGCCAAAAGGCGAACCAGAGGCAGAGCCGAAGCCCGAGCCCGAGTCAGAGTCAGAGCCAGAACCAGAACCGTTAGTTAACATTTTGAATGGCTGCGTTCCGTTGCTTTTGATGTTCGGCGCACAGACACATTAACATAAATATGAGCGTAAGATAAGTGAAGAACACACCCAGCGCCCCAAACATGAGGAATGGGAAAAGCTGTTGCCAAAAGAAATCTCTGGCCAAGGCTCATTGTCATGCGTTAGACAAGCGAAAAATACAGAGAGAGAGAGAGAGAGAGAGAGAGAGACCGATTGGGAGAGAAGGAGTGAGAGAGAGAACGGGGCTATGGGCGGGCGTGTATCAGGGGGCGTGACCTGTTGCATCTGGCAAGGCAGGAAAATCTCAATAGATGATCGTAAACACAATTACATTTTGCGGTCAGAGCAACAACAACAACAACAACAATAACGACGACCAAAAAGTGGGTGTGCCCCGACAGCAAACGCCGGCAACATATTTGACGCATCGCTGGCAACATTCAAATGTTGCACCAACAACTTAAAGATGTGGCAGCCAGCCTAGCATAGAGCTCGGCAATCAAATGAAGCAGCCAGCTTCATGCTGATGATGATGATAATGATGCTGCTGTTCCTGTTGCTGTTGTTGTAGCTGTTGCTGATGAGTAGGACAATATCAAGGCTTGTTGCTGTTGTTGATGGGCCAATGTTTCGGTCAGTTGCCATAACGAATCGCAATGGAGTGCAGTGCGGGCAACACATTAAGGGTTGTCTTCCACGGCCAGTCGCAAGTTGCAAGTTAAGAGGCGGCGGCAACAACGCGCAATTTATAAAATGTCTTAATTTTTTCGTTGCCATTGCCAGCAACAGCAACAACAGCAACAACATTCGGGCGGGCGTCAAGCTAAAACGCCGCAGGAAGGCCAGGCCAGGCCAAGCCAGGCCAGGTTCAGGTCCAGGTCCAAGTCCGGTAACGCTGGGCAGTTGGCTAAAATGACTGACGCTGACGCCTGTCAGTTCGTCGGACAGCCGGCAACTTGTTGCTGTTGCTTGTAGCTGTTGTTGCTGCTGTCGCCGTCATCAATTTTTCGCAGGATTGTTGTTCTTGTTGTTGTTGCTGTTGTTGTTGGTGGCGATAAATTGCATTTTAAGCGTATTTTCCCTGGCATTATTATGACTTTATAAACTCTGCGGGCTTTATGCCTTCGCACAATGGGCACTTTGCATTTGTTGTTGTTGTGGTTGTTGTTGCTTTCTCACCGCCCCACGAAACGCCTATTGGCGCAGTGAAACGTCCATCCTGGACGCAAGGTGTGAGCTATTTTTATATAGGAACGAATACCCTTTGATTGGCAATGATGAAATGCGTTGCGGGCGGCGGCCAAGGGGCAAGGGCTGGCCAATCGGGCCACTTGATGTGCTGCCATGTTGCTCGTCTGTGTTCGTAACAAGATAATTGCTTAATTTGATTAGCAATTGTTGCTGTTGATGTTGCTGTTGCTGTTAGCAGCGCTGCTGTTGCTGCTGCAACTGATATTGCTGTTGCTGGCGGCCAACGCACCGCTGGGCGTGCAAATTGCTAACAATTTTGATATTTAAATTATTGAGCCTGTTGCCGAGTCGAAACGAGTCGAGTCGAACAACGACAACAGCAACAACTACAACAGCAACAGCAACAACATGACAGCTCAATAAACATTCCATCAAGAATGGAGTGTAAAAATCCAATTTTCATAAGTGGCCGCCAGCGAACCAACTGCTGACCAGCGACTACTGTCCACAGCAACGTCCTCCAGTCCTTTAGTTCCCCTATCCTTTTGTCCCCGCACTTATCCCCGTTCCCAGCTCGTCGTTTCGCTTCGCTGCATCGCTTTGCATTGGCATTGAGCAAATGGCATAAATTAGCAACTGTTGCCGCTGCAGCTGCAACTGGACAGCAACCAGCTCCTAATTATGAAATGCACTTTTTATAAGTGCACTTAATTTGACAATTATATGGGCTTTACACACGGCGAAAATTGAGTGCAAGAGCGGATATAAAATATACAAATTTCCTAATTAAATAAATTGGGGTTAAAATTGCTGAAAATACAAATCGCAAGCTAAATGCACAGCCTTCTTTTATGTCGCACTCCATTCTGAAGCTTCTAATGTGCAAGTGTCCAATTTCAAGGCAGCATAAAAATTGCTACACAGTGAAGACTCTCTACAAGCCCCAGGCCATGTACTTAAATTTGATATTTTAATAAATTAAGCGCAACGAATCTAATGCAACCAACACCCGCCGAACGGCTACGAATGTTGGGAACAGCTTCTGAGCCAAGATCAATGATCCGGTAGCTGGGGCAGTGGTTGGGGCCGCAGATGCCTGCCAACTGATTGCAATTTGAAATATTCAACGAGCCGGCGCACAACAAGTAACAGGAACAAACGACAAGAACTTCTGTTTGGCCGGACAGCTGGGCGGACAGTTAAGCAGGGAACGCAGACGCAGTCGGGACAGCGACTAAGTAGAGTGGACCAGGGCGACCCAAACATGATTGGCATGCGCCCAGTAGTCAGACCCAGACCCAGACCCAGACCCAGTGCTGACCAGATCAGCCTGTAATGAGCACCTCTCTCTTTCTCTCTCTCTCGCTCTGTGAATGTGCCTGCCCACCAGGCTTGGCTGCGAATCTACTGCAATACCTACTACACACTACCTACCAGCACGATCAGCGATAAGGGGAAGCTGCTCATATACGAAATGGTTTTAAATTTTTCGTCTAGTGTTTGATTCTTATTAAAAGATTGGCGAAAGCGTCTTACAAGCGTCTTTCCATTGCGAATTGCAAATGTCGTTTGCCCGCCTCCGCCTCTCGTGGCAGCCGCCAGATCGATGCCAAACTGGAAACCCAAGCCGCACTCGTTCGCTTACCCAACCCAAATCACACTCCATTCGCATTCACATTCACATCAACACAGGCTGGAGAGGATTGCAGCCAGTTGACTCCTGCATACAATTAGCCCACAACATTTGAGCAACAAAATGCGCTTGTAACTTATTTAAATCCCGCTCCCCATCAACAGGTCCATTCCGCAGATGCAGCCTTATGAACCATAAGCCTAATCAGCAAAGTAATCAGCAGAGCACACGGCACAAACAGTCAAAGACAAAAGCCAAAGAGGCAACATCTGACAAAGCTGGCAAAGACTGAGGGCTTGGCTTATCCTCCATTCGAGCACTCTTGCCACTTGACATT
This sequence comes from Drosophila nigromelanica, assembly GCA_004149465.1. Classification (NCBI taxonomy): domain Eukaryota; kingdom Metazoa; phylum Arthropoda; class Insecta; order Diptera; family Drosophilidae; genus Drosophila; species Drosophila nigromelanica. Next base: position 36,129 of record SCDS01000535.1, read on the forward strand.
GGCGAGGCGGCAGGCAGATGAAAGGCAACACACAAATCTATTGGCTTATGCTTCTCCCAATTTTGACTCTTATGTTGGCATACTTTCAAGACAAAAGTTCATTTTGCTTCATTATCAGTTGGGCTGTGCCAAATTTATGGCAGTAGAAAAATAGGACTTAGGGCTTCAAATAGATATCAATGTATCTGAATACAAATTGATAATGAATTCGGGCAACAAATTTGGTTGTTTAATCCAAAAGCGTAACTCTGAATATCGTACAAGTTGTGTATAATTTTATTTTTATTTATTTTATATTTTATAAATTAGTTAGTGAACATTTCAAAATTGTACATGAAACTGGCTCGAACTTTAACTAATCTCTGTTCCCGGCAAGCTTGCTCTCTAACCGTTAGTTCTAAAAGTAACTGAAGGCCATAACATCACTTGCTGTTCCTGTTCCTCGCTGGCTAGTTATTTGTACGTTCTAACAGTTTGCAAATTGCTTCTCATGTCTTATGTGGGCTACACTTTTAATAACAAGAAACAGTCAATGCCACGAGAAATCTCGGCAATTTATGTGGTCACAGATCGGGCAACAATTTCACCGGCTTCAACTCCAGCTTCAGCTGCAACTGTTGTTGTCGGGGCCAAATCATGAATGAAGCTCCTCGCTGGTGTTGGCCTGGCCCAAATAGTGTGTACGAGTGGCTCGTATGGAACGCAATGCAATTACTTATCACAGTATGCAGCCA
>SCDS01000536.1:0-98206 GCA_004149465.1 Drosophila nigromelanica
ATACTTTGTAAGACTCGTACGAATCAGGAAAATCGAATGGCATTCAAAAATTCCCATTCTAAATTTTGACCATTTTTGACAAAAATCACAAGGGATAACATCACAAATTTTGTCAAAAACGCGAAAATTTTAAAAGTTTAAACTTTGAATGGTGTTTGATTTTATAGAGTTTTAAAAGTCGAAAGAGGTATTTTTCCTCCAAGATCGGACTACATATGGCCGAAATACAGACATTTAAAATGCTTTGTGGAACAAAACAATTCAAATCGTCCCGTAATGACAAAATTACGGCGGGTTGTATATTATTCAGCCAAGCCCGCTAACCATTCGGACGAAAAATAAAAAGACAAACCGTTTGTTCGTAGATGAATCCCATATCCTTGGTAATCATACCAGGGGTATAGTCCTAGCGAACATACAGCGCAAAATGTTGTGCAAAAATATGCTCATGAAATATGTTTTTTTTTCAGATGACCCACCTTCCTCTCCTTTTTTTACAGCTGGAAACTCCTGACGATTTTGTTCGTCTAATACTTTAGTTGGAATTTTCATTAGAAATCTTGCACACAACAATTACCTTGCAAGTATGCAATAGAATTTTGTACTTTTCATTATTTTTTGTCGACCTCGTGATGATTCTGTTCGCCTGGTATTTAGCTGATATTTCCACAAAAATCTTGAACATCGTTGGCCCAAAGGTGTTACCTTCGAAGTATGCAATAGAAATTTTAACTTTTATTATTTTATGTCGACCTCCTGACGATTCTGTTCGTCTGGTATTTAGCTGAAATTTCCACAAAAATCTTGCACATGAAGACTTTTTATTGACTGTGTAGCCAAATAAAAGAGGCGATAAGTTTTATTTGGCTATAGTCAGTTTTTATCTAGCCAAAACAAAAATATAAAGCTAGTAGTACACCATAACCTTTTCTGTTTAGCTAAACATTTGTTGACTTACATCCATTTTTTTTTTTTTTTCATATCACTTTGCATGTCCCGTTAAACTCCATGGAATGTGACTAAATACTCGTGTATTTTTGTCGTAGATACAATTTATTTGCACACATGTTCACATTCGAAAACTAAATACATACTATATTTACCTTTGACGTCGCAGAACATATGCATTCTGTTTGAGAGGTGGAAAGTGTATGTTTTATTTTGGGTTAACACGACAACTCTGGCAAGCTGGTTGCCCTTTTTCGTGGAGTGTCAGGATGCAAAATTGAAATTAAGCTGCATTTTAGTTAATATTTATTATGCACTTGTTTCGCATTCGTTGGGCAAATAAACGATAAGATAAATTTGTAGGTAAATGCAATTTATTTTTACTAAAATTAAACAAGAACTATTTCATGCGTTGCAAAATCTGTTGGGCTAACAGGAAAACCTACTCAAAACGCAGCACTCAGTTATCGAGTGCTCGTCTCACCGCGCAGATGACACATAAAATGACTTGCGAATCGCGTTCCTATTCTTTAAGAGAACTTACGGCTAACATTTTCGATTTGGACTTTATACAGTTTGTTGTTTAAATTAGTTTAGCGTACTCTATACTCTACATAGGTGTATATTATGTACATACTAGATCACGTGCATAGTATGCTTATGCTTGTATGGACTGTTTGGCACCAACCGTCGACGGCCAACTGTGTTCCCCAAAGCCCCATGTGCACCTGATCTGCTCTGGCCATCGTCCATCCAATTGGACTCTGACTACGCTACTCTAATGCTAGGCCTGCCAGATGTTGCAGATGGGGCTTAAATCTTGAGTCTTGAGCACTAGAATCACTACAATTAAATTTAGCATTGCCATTGGCTATTCCTGGCCGTGCAGAATATGAGCTGAGGCTACAAGGGTCCATAGATGGGCTCCGAGTAGAGCACAGCGGGCATTGAGTAACTGTACGAGGTGGGCGTGTGCTCCGTGGGCGTGCGCAGACTTGCCTGCAGGCTGCGTTTGCTGTGCCGCTTGAATCTGTAAAAAATGGAAAAAACACATTTTTGATTTACACTATAATTACCGATAAATCTTCAAATTCTCAATACTATAATTTGTGAGCTCAAATTAATTGAAAAACGCACTTTTTGGTGTTTTTGCGGAGAGGAAAGCATGTTGGGATAAAATCGTAACGTTTTCTTTTGAAAATATTAAAAAATAATTTATGCTGTCCATTCTTAATTTAAGTACAAATCAAAACTTTTGAATCAAATTTTAAAAAATATATGCAAGAATTTTTGTACTAAAAATAATAAAACTTCTGGCTGTATTTAAGTCTTTCATTTTTGGGCTTAAAAAACTCTTTGAAATAAGAATTTGTTTCTAAAGATGTGAAATTTAATTCAGCAACATTCTGAATATTTATTCTACTCACTTTTTCTTCAGGCAGCAGGCCGTGCAGAGAGACACGAGCGCGGCCACGCCTATGAGCGCCGCCAGAATGACGAGCCAGGCGCCCGCCGACGTCAGCACGTTGCCGAAGAGGGCGGCCGTGTGGGTGCGTCGCACCGAGCAGGACTCGAGGTCGCTGACGCCGTACGTCGCATAGATGTCGATGAGCTCGTGCCGCAGCTCCTTGGAGTTCATCAGCTTTTGCATCTCGCTGAGCGACAAAGCGGCGCCGTTGCGGAACATCTGGAAGCAGGAGCTGGTCGCCGTGAAGTCCAGCGTCATGTCGGCGCGCGTGAACACTTGGGTGTCCAGCACGTGCAGCTCCAGGCCCAGCGGCTTGAGCTTCTTTTGCAGCTGCTCCTGGAAGGGTCGTATGTTGTGCTGTATCTCGTTGGGCGGACGGGCAAAGACAAACTTCAGCAGCGATTTGTCCCGTATGACAAAGACCTTGATGTTGCTGTGCGTCTGCCGCTTGGCCTGCGCCGAGTTGTTGGCGCAGATCCGCATCAGGAAGTAGCCGTCCACGTAATCTGCAAAGGAGCCGCCCGTGCGCAGTTCGCCGGTCCGATTGTTGAGCGTGAAGAGACTCTGCAAATTGCCCGTTTCCAGTTTGCGGCTGCGCTTGTAAAACTGCGGCACAAAGGTCACGTTCACAATGGACAGCGCTATCGGCGACGCCTCTGCGTCCGCATCGGTGGCCCGCAGCGTGGTTATCACCGTATCAATGGGCACATTGATGCGTATACCCACCGTAGAGTCGGGGCTCTCGAACTGCGGCAGATTGTCGTCAATGTCCACAATTTTGATCGCGATGCGCAAATGCGAAGGATCCTGGCGATCATAGACATCGCCTATATACTTGTATCCGGGCTCGCCCAGCTTCAGGCACTTAACGGTCAGCGTAAAGGACTCGACCAGCTCGCGATCGATGGGCTGCGTCGTCTTCAGTATGGCCACGCTGTTGTTGGTGCGCTCGATCGCAAAGATCTGCTCGTTGTTGCCCTCGATAATCACGTAATCGATGGCCGCATTCTCGCCGATGTCTTCGTCGATGGCGCTGAAGTTGCCCACAACTGTGCCCGCCGGCTGCTCCTCCCGCACGGACATGCTCACGGGACCCTCATCCTGTAGAATTAAATAACAATTAAGTAAGTTGCAGTCGGGTGTAGCCGACACCCCAATACTCGTTCACAATATAATCGCAGCTTAAAACAGACTTCATTATTATTGTTATTTTGGTAAAATATCGATTTTGATATTTGTGAAGGCGGATCTTGAGAGGAGGGCATCCGAACATTGTCTGCCAAATTTGCCTCTCAAATTAAAGAGATTTGGATTTTCAAAGTTATATAAAGATTTAATTGGTTTGCCACGCCCACTGTGAGCCAAACAATCCAAAACATTTGTGTTATCTTTAGAGCATCTGTGTGAACAATTTTATGGAACTCGCTTTAAAAATGAAGGAGATAAATAAATCAAAGATTACGATTTTTTAATCAATCAGATCTGATGGTGGTATATTTCAAATTTCTCTAGCTTCAGTAGCGACGACGGACGGACAGCACAAAACCCAATATACCGTTTGAATTTCGTGAATGAGTGTAAAAAAATGACTCACGATTTCCCGGACAAATCTGGGCACATGATCGTCCATGTCGAGTACTTCAATCTTCAGGATGCGCGTCACCGACTGCTTCGGCTGTCCATTGTCGCTGACCTCGAGCAGCACCTTGTACATGGCCTTCTGCTCCCGATCCAATTGCTCGCGTGTTGTGATCAGCCCCGTGTGGGTGTCGATGGCAAAGGATTCCGCGTCGGGCGTGTCGGGCAGGATGCGGTAGGTTATCGTGCCGGAGGGCGTGCTTTCATCGTCGGGATCCTTGGCCAGCACTTGGAAGACGGGCGCCCCAATTGCAGCATTCTGGCAAGAGATGGAAAACGGGATTGTCAGCTTACCCTTCATTCTTTCACTGATCTGTCATAGATCGCAATCGGACTCACCTCCGTCACATTTGCCATTTGACCCACTTGCGGTGCCACAAAGTAGGGCACACCATCGTTGGCGCTCACATCCCCTATGAAAATGCGCACTTCCACGTCCGTGGAGAGCGTCGGCTGCTTGGGCACCTGGTTGCCATTGTCCTGGGCGCGCACAATCAGCAGGTAAGCCTCGGCGCGTCCCTTCCCCGTCAGGTTGCGACGCGTCGTCAGAAGCCCGCTCTGCGCATTGATGCTGAAGAAGCCGTTGGCGTCGCCCTCGTTCACCAGCTCGTAGCGCACCTCGCCGCCGGGTCCGTCATCGGCATCTGTGGCTTCCAGTTGCAGGACGCTCTCCAGCTTCATGGCATTTTCCGGTATGACGGCGCTGTACACCTTCTTGGTGAACTCGGGTGCATTGTCGTTCACATCCAGCACATCGATCAGCAGCTCCACAACGCTCTGTTTGGCATCGGTGGGCTTGCCGGGCGAGTCCTCCGCCTTCACCTGCAGGCGAATGGTGGGCGTGCGCTCGCGATCGATGGTCTGATTGCGTGCCACAATGATCTGACCGGTCAGGTTGTTGATCTCGAAGAGCGCCGCGTATTCGCCCTGCAGCGAGTAGATGATCTTATGGTAGCCCAAACGTTCATCGCGTGCATTCAGGGCCGCATCCTTGTCCTGCGCCTTCACCTGGACCACGCGCTCCGGATAGCCCTTGTTCTCGATGATGGTGGCGTGATAGGCGCTCTGCTCGAACATCGGACTGTTGTCGTTCACATTCTCCACGGTGATGTTCACCCGGCTGATGGTGCTCCGCTGGCGATCGGCGCTGTTGGCGCGCACCTGCAGATCGAACTCGGCGCTGCCCGTTTCCGCCAGAGCTTCGTAGTCCAGGCGCTTCTTCAGTATGACCTCGCCTGTGCGCTCCGAGATTTGGAAATATTCGAGATCCTTTGGCTCGACCAGCTCAAAGCTGGTAATGGGCTGTTCACTGACTGGATCCTCGGCTTGCAGTATGAACAAGGCACTGCCGATGGGCATTTCCTCCTTGATCTTGATATTGACCACCGGGCGGGAGCTGCTCCAGCCTGGATTCTTGAACACAGGATCCTTGTCCTTGAAGGACTGCACATAAACTGTCACCTCAGTGGTGTCCACCTGCTTCTCAGGATCCACCTCGGCGTTCAGATCCCGCACGGCCACCGTGAAAATGATAATGGCAGCCACATCGTGGCGCAGGCTGCTGTTCACAAAGATCTCGCCGGTTTGGCTGTCCACGCGGAATGCCTCCTGCACGGGATAGCTGCTGCGGTTCGCGATGCTGACGCCCGCCTTGGTGGTGGCCTTGACCGGTCCCAGCAGACTGTACTCCAGGCGTGAGTTCAGATCCTTGTCAATCGCCTTCACCCGCAACACGCTCTCCCCGCTCGCTGTACGCTCGGAGACGTAGGCGGCGTAGCTGTTGTGCTCGAACTTGGGCTTCTCGTCGTTGATGTCCTTCACATTCACATAGACTGTGGTGGTCGCTGTTTCCGGTATGGGTGCACCGGAGTCGACGGCATTCACAATTATCTCAAAGCTGTTCATGTTCAAGTCGCGATCAATGCGCGCCTGCGGCGAAACTGTGATCAGCCCAGATCTGAAATAGACAAAGTGAGAATTTGATGAAAAGTGTCCGAGATTAAGGGCAGCTTGACTCACAGTTCGTTGATCTGGAAGTTATCGTTGGCGCCCACAATGCGATATCGGAGCAGACTGTCCAGACCGTCGGGATCGTGCGCGGAAACTGTGGTCACATTATAGCCTGGCGCTGCATTCTCTGGTATGGACACACGATAGCTGGGCGGTCCGATCACGGGCAAGTTCTCCACATTTTGGAAGTGACCCTTGAAAATGGGCCGCTGATTGCCAGAGATGCCAACGCGCACGAGAACACGCGTGATATTAGTCAGCGGAGGAATGCCTGTTTATTGAAACGAATAATCAATAAAATAATAAAATAAAATGAAAAACATAGCAGATTGTCGTATAGCTATTTCAAAAACCTCCTACTTCTAACATCACCAGACCATCGACCCTTTCAGGCAAAACTAAGCTTTTAAGGTTTTAGCACACGCTGTGCTGTATTTTCGTTGTTAGACTAGTTAGAATTCTCAACAAGTTGAAGCTTCAAAACAGTTACAAGGCTAGGTCGACAGCAAAGTCTGCGCATAACAGAAACGAAAAGTTCTTGAAATAGTTATACACATAACCTGCTATATTTATGTTGTTGGTGGTTCAATAAACCAAAGGTTTTTTTTAGTTAGGTTAATGGCAACTCACCGAAATCCGTGGCGGACACAACTAGCTCGTACTCGCCGCGCTCCGTGTCCATCGATCTGGCTGCCTTCTGCAGGGTTATTTCGCCCGTTTCCGGCTCGATGCGAAACACGTTGCCAGCTATGCTGTTCTCCGAGACAATCGCGTACTTCACCTTGCCATTGCCCTGGCTGGGCCCGTCTGCATCGTGGGCGCGCACAAAGAACTGCGGCTCAAAGATTGCGGCACCCTCGCGTATCGTACGGCTGTATTCGCTGCTCTCGAAGCTCGGCCGATTGTCGTTCACATCGAGGACATCCACGTAGAGATTGGCATTGGATTCGCGTCCGCCGCCGTCCACAGCGACCACGGTCAGGCTGTAGGTGCTCTGTTTCTCGTAGTCCAGTGGTCTAACCAGATAAATGCCACCTGTCTCCGGGTTCACATAGAAGTTGTCGGCTCCAAAGCCCTTCAGCACATATTGCACATGACCGAACTCCGCCGAATCTGCATCGCTGGCATTAACGACGCCTATGAGGGAGTCTGTGGACAGATTCTCGGCAGCCGTAAAGCGATACGTTTGCTGGCCGAACACAGGCTCATTATCATTGGCATCCTGTAAATGGACCTCGACGCGCGCCTTCGCCTGCTCCACGCCGTGCGTGAAGGCCACCAGATCGAACTCGAATTTGCGCTGTGCGGGATTGTCGTAGTCCAGGCGACTGGCATTCAGCACCTTGACCACAACGGGAGTGCGGCCCTGTCCCTCGGTGGGCGATACGGCGAATACGCCAACTGCATTGGACACTTCCTGCAGCTTCAGCTGATAGCGACTGTTCTCGCCCATGTCGCGATCATCGACGAATATCGAGAGTCCGGGCAGCGGCATCCCATTGGCCAGATTCTCCGCAATCGAGACATTGAAGTGCGAGGCGCTGAACTCGGGCCGGTGATCGTCCACATCGGTTACCACAATGGTAACCCGTGTAATCGTGTGCTCTGCGGGAATGGCGCCATCGATGAGCTCCGTGGCGCGTATGGTGAATACGTAGACGCCACCATTTTGGAGTATGTCCGGATTCTCTCGATCTAAGGGCTCACTCGTGGTTTGCAGTATGGCTGTGCCATCCTTCGGATCCCCGAAAGGCAACAGCTCAAAGTGGCCAAAAGGTTCATCCTCCAGCGAGAGGAAGATCTCCCTGGGTATGCCCACATCGCCATCGATGGCCTTCACAGTCAGAATGCTGACTCCGCCGGGCGTGTTCTCTGCCACAGTAGCGGAGTAGGGGGCATTGGTGAAAACGGGCGCCTGATCCTGCACATCGATCACGTTGATCGACACCGTGGCAAATGAGGTGAGACGATTCTCCAGAGCGCTATCCGAGGCGGATATGGTCATGATATAGGAGGGGCGACTTTCAAAGTCAAGCGGCTGCTTCAAAGCGATTCTCGCTGTATAGTTGCCATCGCCCAACTTGACGGCCCTCACCTCAAAGATGTCGCAAATATTGTTCTCCTGTTGGGAAGCGAGGGATGTGTTTCTCTTCTTAACTGGGTTAACTTGGTCTTTCACTCACCTGCATACACTTTATCTGCACTTCCGCATTGAGACCCTCATCACGATCGACGACTATGATCGCTGGCTCCACTGTCAGCTCGGCGCCCACCGGCAGAGATTCGCTGACGCTGGCCGTATAGGGTCTTCCGTAGAATGTCGGCTGATTGTCGTTGTAGTCGCGCACCGGAATTTCGCGACGCTGCGAGACTGTGTTGGGCTCTGTGCCGTAGACGCCCTCGTCGGTGATGCTGATGATGACCTCAACGGTGTTTTGGGTTTCGCGATCGAGTTCCTGGCGCAGACGGACCACACCCGTCTCACGGTCCACAGAGAAAACTGGGCCAGATATGCTGTACTTGAGGCGGCCACCCTCCGGGTCGATGCCTGCAAAAAGTGTTACAAATTAGTTGACTGTTGTTGTTGGACGGTAAAAGCGGTTTGTCTGCTACTCGTTTCGCTCGACACGCTCGCTGCTTTAATTGCGGGCAGGCAGTCGTCGTCGTAACGTCATCGACTGACACTTAAAGCGTGTGAAAAATGCTAATGCAGTTCCCACAACCTCCTTTGCAGTTTAGTTGGGCGTGGAAATGGAGCCAAACGAAGTTGGGTCAACATCCACTAAATATGGGCTGGTTTTAAAATGCAGTCAGACTTTGACTTGAATAGTTTCTCTTTCTAATCACAGGAAACTACTTATGCCATGCTTCAAAATTCCGAGCACCAAAAAAATAAAAAACACAGCTTGGGGGCAAACACGAAAAAAAACATACAAATAACAACAAGAAAAAAACATTAGAAATTCTTTCGAATAAGACAAAGTGGATGGCAAAAGAAAGAAAACAAATGATCTCAACAAAAGCCAACAAAAAATATATATGTATATGTACATATAAATAAACCCACTGGCGGTCTGGAAAACGACTTTTGGCACAGAGACAGACGCCAGTTAGACTTCTTCCACTTTTTTTTTGTTTTTTGTATATTTTTTTGTTCAGGTTTTCAAGTTTGCTTTAACCATTGGGAAGACACTGAACGACCGACAATTGCAGCAGCCACGACAACGATCACGAGCCCGACGTGGACGCAAACCGGGAAGCAAACACAACAACACGTTCTCCGGCCCAAACTACACCCAACTACAACTTACCAATTGCGGTCGCCAACCCGAATGCTTTCCCACTTACAATCCCCGCTACCACAACCCAACCCCCCTTCTTCCTGCTCCACCTTTGCATTGGCGCGTGAGTGCCCGTTGCCAGTTTTAATGTACATAATCATTTTTTTCTAGTTTTTCTTTCCCATTTTTTTTCGGGGCTTACACATTTTTTTTGTTTTTTTTTTGATTTCTCAGACCAACAACAATATACGTTAAGCATTGGTACATGCAGGCCAGTTAAATTATTTGGATTGTTGTTAGTGCCTCATATGGAATCTCGTTTTGGGGCATGCTCAGAAAAAACTGGGGGAAAACAAGACTGAGCTGTGTAATAACAACAATTATCCAAGTTTTTTTCAATGCTGAAAATTTTTCTACTTTTCACTTAACACACACGTAGCATGTGTGTATCTGATGTTGCAAGTAAGTAGATGCGGAGTATGGGCTGCATAATTTGTGATTTCATGCTCTGCGAAGCGTATTTGTTAATATTTTGCTATTTATTACACACTTTAACCAAACGAAAACAATAGAAACACCCACATTCAGACAGCATTTGCCCAATTATTCATTTTCGTTTGCGTTTACGAATCGTAAATAATTACACCCAGCTATCTACTTAATTGTGTTATTAATATTTTTGAAGAAAAAAATTCAATTAAATTTAGTAATTATAAGTGCAATCTAGAGAAAGTAAAAGTTTTGGTTTGAGTATCCCATTAAATACGAGTTTAAGCTGTAAATAAAAAATACAATAAATGCTCATAAACTTGTCTGTCTTGTTTTTCGCATATAATTCGATAGTATATATTTTATAGGTGATTAAGAAATTCGTGGTAAGTATTGGTAATATAATTTAAATGTAACTCGGAGTAAAAGCCAACATAAATCACGTAAAACCATTGTCAAAATCTAGTCAATGTAGAAATTTCTAAGTTTTTTATTATTAGTTCAAATATTTTGTTATTCACAAAATCTTAAGAATAAAACTCAAATACAAAGTTGAATCTCGAAAATGTTATACTTCATTTAAAAAGAACGTTTTACATTTATGCTTGCTTTAATAATTATTTTTTTTAAATTATTTTCAAAGCCGAAATTCTAATTTATTTTATGCAAGTTTTAATTTTTGAGTGACCCGCACTTGTACTTGAAAGAACAGAGGTAAGACAAAAATACGATCTATCTGAAGTTGACTGTGATTATTTATTTATTTAACTAGCCAAGAGGAACTAAGAACTAAGAGAGTTTTTGGCTACTGCAAAAAACAAAGAAAAATTAAATAATTAAGCAACTTGTTTTTGATAAAAGTGAAGCTTAGTTTTCATATTAACAGAAATTTATATCTACACATAAATATCTGCCTAAATATGGACGGCCCTGAGCGCCCCTTTGTTTCACTTTTATTTATTGATTAGCTGTTATTATCATTGCTTTGTCAAATGACCAATTTGAATATAAAATAGCCAGAAACCTGTAACTTTTATTTGTTTATTGAATAAAGCGGTTTACAGCCAGTAAATTGTTTTGGCCTACTGTCAGCTAGCTCAGTGATGCAAGCTTCAAGTTTTTTTGTTTTTTTTTTTTGGATGATTGCCAGTCAAAAAATTGCAATAACAAATTATGCAGCTGATAGAGCCGCTTCCTGGCTCAAACAGTTTAGCCAGCGTTTTGTTGGCCTGGCTATTTTTCAATTTGACTGCAGCATTTGACTGGGTGAGTGTGTGTGTGAATTTACGGTACTCTTGATTTCAAACGCAGTGCGCTGTAAATTGTAAGCTTAAACGTGTTTTTTTTACGAGTATCTCACGGATGCAGCTTGCAAAACTAACTGGCTGAGCGAACGTTCACCCAGCTAGCACACACACACACAAACACTTGAAATTGATCGTACACACATGAAAAAGTCAATGAGCACTCGCTTACCTATCAACTACTTAGTTAAGGCTAACACTTGAAATTACTTTGGGTCCTAAGTGGAACTTTGAGGTCTTCATTGAGCTCACAAATAAAAAAATTGCAATTATTTTAGATTTTCAGATACATAAATATATGCATATTTTTGCTGTCTTGAAAGTTGTCTGCCTCGCTGTCTGGCCGCGGTGGCCTCTCTGCGTTGGGCGCATCAAATTACGGGCCGCAATAACTGGGCCTGTGTGTTAGGGTGTCAACGGGGCACACGGCGCACCTGGGCAGGTGCAAAAACAAAAGCCAAACACGAAAGATGAACTCAACGCGATCTCATGCAGGTTTTTCTTTATCTTATTTTTTGGAGTGAATGCAGTCTGCATTTTGTTTGTGTTTCTTTTATGTTTGTTGTATAATCATGCGACGAAATGTAACCGCCCAGAAAAGTTGCCCGCCTGCAGCTGCAGTTGCGAAAAGGAGCGTATTACGACATAGCTGTGAAAAGATTAATTGCAATTGTGGCTTTCAATTGATTGGCCGCGTCTATCAAAGTAAAAGTGTCATAGATTCTGTTGAAAAGTAAGCGTTTATTAAAGCCACGATTGTTATTTGCATCTAATGCAACGTCGAGTTGGCCACGCGACATTCTCGCTGCTAATTGTTATCATTGCGGCAATTATCGGAGCGTTTGTTTTGGTATCGCAAGCGCTACGCACAAACGTGTTCAAATGCATTTCCGCCCGTGCGGCACAACACACTGATACCTAAATACACACACACGCATACCTGGGTATCTGCATCTGTGTTTGTTGTAATAGATAAGCGAAATGCATGCTCAAGCGTCCGACATAAATATTACCACTTGAGTACCCGAAAAGTAACATTGCTTAGCTCTTATCGCCGACATATTTAGCGACATAAGTTAAGTAATCGTCACAGATATTCTACATACACATACACAAGTTATGCGACATGTGATCATAATCAAAACTGAGAAAAAGAAACATGCAGCAAACGTGCAGAGCACAAAAAAAAAACTCAATACTCTGCACAAGGTAACAAAAAAAAGTAGGTGGCTTTGCGGCGAGCCAAGCGCTTTATATTTCAATTATAGCCATATATGCAAAGGCCCCTCCCCCTTCTTGGTAGCCCATAAGCTGTCAAACTGAAAGTCAGCAAAGGCAATTTGAGATTTGGTTCACAAAAGTCAAATTACAAAATAATTAAAATATCAAATGACCAGCGAAATAAAGCCAAGCACAATGAATTATACAGTAACTAACTATATGCTATATATATATATGTATATACTATATACATATATATACAATTACTGAGAGATACAAACTCACTAACTTTTTGGGCGAAAAGCACACTCTATAAGCCTTAAAAAATAGCTTGGCTGTTTGTGAAAGGCTTTGCCGTAAATAATGTGAGAATTGGGGCTTTTGTTGCTGTTTTTATTAAAAACGCTGTACCCATTAAAAAGGGGTTAAAGGGGGTATAATGGATTTGGGCAAATTTATGTTGCATAAAGAAGGTAATATATAAGATCTAATCAAGTATAAAAAATTTAAAAGGTATATATTGAGGAAGGCAAAATGGGCAAATCTGTAAGTCCATTTATCCTAATGTCCTAATAGCATCAACAGACGAGTCGATAAGAAATTAAAAGTGTCAATCTCAAAGTTTACAAGGACTTTTAAAATACAAAAAAAAATATTTTTTGCTATTAAGATTTTTAAGCTTGGAAAGAAAGGGAAACAGAGAAATATTTTTGTATATTATAATATAATAGTAGAAAATAACGAATATATGTTATGTGGGTACAGGATATCTCCCAGTCAAGCACTCTCGACATAGCACACTAAATTGTTTTTATTATGAAACGTGGGCTTGGTCATTTGCTGACCTTAGTTGTAGTCTGAGCCACGACTTACCTTTGAGCTGATAGACTGGACTGCCAACTGGCGTATGCTCCGACAGGCTGAAGCGGGACATGTCGCCGGAGCCGGGCACAAAATGCGGTGGATGATTCAGCAGCTGTGCCCCCGTCAAGCCGAGCAGCAGCGGCAACAACATTAGCGACGGCAGCAGCAACATGTTGCCGTTGCTAATTTCCGTGCCGTTATGTATCTGTATCCGTTAGCTTGAAAGAATTCGAGTTTATTTACTCAAGTATTTAGCACATGTAGCACAGTATTCACTTCACGACTGTCTTCTTTTTTAACTGTCTTCGGTTATGCAAAAGTTAAAAAAAAAAACAAAGAACAATAAATTTTCATTAAAACAAAACTCTTTCAATGTTACCCACACCGCCCAGTCGACCTTGGCTTGTGGTTAATGGCAATGCAATTTCAGTTGCAGTTGCAATTGCAGTGGCAGCAATTGCTGCACTTGCTGCAGCTGCGCGCAGTCAGCGTTAAAGTGCAGCAAGCTCAATATCAAAATGTTTGTTGATATTACATTTAGAGCCTTGGGTCAGCTATTGTCTGGTGGCTAATTGAAAACTCACGCAGCAAATGATCAGAAATTTACAATAATTACAAAAGATACAACTCGCATTTGACCAATTCTAATAAAAGAAATTCGCCGCCGCCGTCAATTTCACTTTATGCGCATGTGAAAAGTGGCACATGATGATGAGGCGGCTGCTGCCGAAGAGTTCCAATCATTGGGCTGAGGCGCTGCTAGCGCCAAGCGATTGGCAAATGTTGGCTTTCTCGCACACACACACAAACACACACACACAAACACACGCACGCAGATGGAACAGCTGGAGATTGAGGAACGAGGAACGAGGAATGAGGCAAAGAAAGCAAGCAAACACATTAAAGACCGAAATGTGCAAAAAAGCAGCTAAAATAAATAAGCGCAGAAAACAGAACTGGTTGCTGCGCTCTGCGCTGGCGTAGCGTGCAGGCGCAGTCAGAGCCACAGCCATTGCCCGCAAATACATAAGTATCTACAAGATACATATAGACTTATGGTCAACACGGTTGTTGTTTGGGCAAAAAAAAAAGAACGGAAGAAAGGAAGCGAACACATAAAGCATAAAATAGAAGACATAATGCACTAAAACACTACAAACACTGCCCGGTGCAAGTAACTCACTCAGCTCGGCTAATTAGATGCACAGTTATTCAAAATTTATTAAATGATTATTTCACTTTTCTTCGACCAGAAATACACACGCGCAAAAACAACGCCAAAGTATGACGCCAGGTACGAAACTTGATTCTCGTTCCGAATTTTTGTTGCTGTTATTTCTTTATATTTATTTTTGCCTCGATTTTGCCCACTGTCACTCATCGACGAAATTAACCGCAGCAACGTCTTAACGACGCGACGCTCGCTCACCTTCTGTCTTTTGGCCGTTTTACCTGTTGCCGCTGCCGTTCTTGGCTGGCCAACAGCGTGCGTGATTCGACCACAGGTAAATACTGGTTTCGTGCTGTCGCCGGTTTTGTTTTGATACACATTTCGCGCATGCGCAAAACGAGTGGCAATGAATTTAACGCGAGTGTGTACACACTGTGCGGGGAAATTTCACGAAGACAAGTCATTTAAACATGCAGCTCCAAAGTATGCTACATATTTTTTGCAATCAAAATAGTTGTTTTGTCTGAGGGAGGGAAACGACGCAAGCGAACTTGTACATTAAGTTTAATGCAGCATAAGCAAATTATTAACATGTAAAATAAGCAGAAAAATTTAAATGTAGAAGCAAGCTACAGCATGAAAATTGCTTCAGTTTTGAGCACGTTACGACGTTAAAATTTGAATTTTAGTGAAGTTGGAAATTATTGATACAAAACTATACAAAAAAAAAATTAATTTTCCAAATTGAAATGCAAAATTAATCTAGAGGTCGAGTCCTGGCCAAAAAGTCATCCCTTATATGAATCGCTTTAGTTTTCACCAAGTTATGGCGGTTTGAACTCTAGGAAAATTACTACAATAGAAATTAATGATATCAAAATTTACAAAAAAAGTGATACAAATTATGTTTCCAAATTTGAATGCAGAAATAATCTACATATCAAATCGTGACCAAATACACATGTCTTGTGAAAATCGGTTCAGTTCTGACCAATTTATGGCTATTTCAAGTTTTGGAAGAACTTTTTCAAAATACTGCTGGTTTGAAAATTAAGTGCAAAATTAACCTAGGAATCAAATAATGGGCAAAAGAACATCTCTCATTAATTTAATACAGTTCAAGCTTTTGAAAAAGCTTTTGCCATAAATTTAAGAAAATTTTTAAAAGAAATCGCAATATTGCGAATATTTTTAGTATTGCTATTGATATAAGCACTTAATATATTTGATTTATTTCTGGTATATAAACACTACAGCTAAATCGATTCAGAGCGCATCGTCCACCTGGAACTGTATCAGATCCTCGACGGGAAAGCGAAAGAGCGAAGCCGTTTGTGCCTCGGCTGCCAGTTGATCGATGTGAGGAGTCTTGTGGTAGCGAAAATGATCGCCCATAACGCTGAAGCGACCGTGGTTGGGCGGATTGCCGGTGAGCGCAGCAGGATGCGGCAGCTGTGGCAGCTGAGGCACCTCGGCCGCCACAATGGGATGCTCAAAGTCAATGAGCGAAAGGTTGTCGCTGCGCGAAATCGAGTGGTTCATTGGATGTTGCTGCTGCTGTTGCGGATGCTGTTGCTGCTGCTGCTGGGTTTGATTCTGCTGCGGCGGAGCTGCAGATGTGGTTGCAGCCAGCGAGCTGTTGCCCACCTGTCGCGGCTCAATGGGACTGGGCGGCTTGGGCAGCGGCTGCTCCCGTTCGCTGGCGCTGAACGTGTTGCGCTGCAAGCCCGAGTTGAAATTGTGGTTGTAGAATGGATTGGTGGAGACGCGCACCGCCGACGTCGGCTTCTGCTTGGGAAAGACATTCAGGTGCAGCATTATCGGATTGGAGTGTGTATCCACAGCACCACCGTTGCCATTGCCATTGCCATTTCCATTGGCATTGCCCTGTTGGGCATAGATGCAATCCTCGTTGGCCGAATTCAGTTGAGTGGCTTGTGGCGCAAACTTCTGGGCCTGGTAGATCGCCTGCTGTTGGCTGTAGCGTGTGCCCTGATCCGGGAATAGCATGGGCAGTTTGCTGGGCGGCTGTGTGGGAAACTTGAAGGGCGTCTGGTAGAGCGCCTGCGGCTGTGCATAAATGGGCCCATTGGAGGCGGCCAAAGCGCCCGACGAGGGCAGCGCGTAGTCGCCCTGGAAGGGATTGCGCAGCACCGATGTGGGCCTGGAGGGTGGCAGCACCGGATAAATGTCCAGATTGACCTTGAACGGTATGCGCTTGTGCTGCGGCTGGCGTGTGGCATTTAGCGCGATAATGGGCGGAAAGTTCTGTAGGAAGGGATCTGCGATGAAGTGCTGCTGACTGCCATGTTCCAGCAGCATGTTGTAGTTGCTCAGCTCCTGTTGCTGTTGCTGTTGTTGCTGCTGCTGTTGCTGCTGCTGCTGTTTCTTGTGCTTCTTCTTGGAGCTGGGCTTGCCGGCAACTGACGACTGCTGCAGCGCCAGCAAATTGATGTCCTGCGGCGAGCGCGGCTTGTACGGATACAACTGCTCGATGGCAACGCGCTGTGGTGGCGCACCACCGTACAGCGGCATCGGCATGCCCATATTCATGCCCATGCCCATGTTCATGCCCATGTTCATGTTCATGGGAAACATGGGCAGCGGTATGCTGAACTGCATCTGCTTCTTGTTGCGCTTGCCCCGAAAGAAGTTCGCAATCCCACTCGACTTCAGGTTCTTATAGCTGCCAGCAATGTGGAGGCCAGTGGGCATCATCACCAGCGGCGGCATCTTGCTGGGCACCACGCTGTTGATGTGCAGATTGTTCAGTATGTCCTGAATGTTGTTCAGCGGACGGTCACGATCGCCCTCGCCCTTCTTGAACTGCTCCGGCAGCGGGCCGTCGTAGGGAAAGTGAAACGGCTTCGGCTTGAAATCATCGAATTGACGCAGTCCCAACGTGCCCGGCGTCTCCGAGTACTGGCGCCGCAGCAGCGCCGTCGACGGCGGCCGCTGTGTGGCGAGACGCGGCGGCCGCGGCAGCTGATCGCGCAACACATCGCGCAGCGGCGTCATGGTGACGGATCGCCTGGGCAGGCGCTCATACAGATGATTATCGTCCATGTTGCCGTTGTTGTTGTTGTTGTTGTTGCTGTTGGTGTTGGCGTCGCCATCGCCTGTTGCGTGCTGCAGCGCGTTGCCGCCTGGTGGCTGGGGTCGTCTCGCTTTCGTGCGCCATGTTCCGTAAATGGGCGCTACATCGTCGGCACGCTCCAATAAGTAGGCAGTTTCGCCAGCACCTCCACCATCAGCACCACCACCACCATCAGCAGCAGCACCACCCTCCAACTCACCATCCACTTCGTTCGCATGCAACTGCATCTGCTGATGCATTTGCTGTAGATGCAGCTGCATCTGCTGCTGCTGCAGACGATATTGCTGCTGCTGTTCGTGCTGCAACTGCTGTAACTTGGCACGCATCTTCTCAATGTTGACGCGTTCCGCCGCTTGCGTCGGACTCTCGTCGTGGTTGTCACTTTCCGTGCTGGGCGTTGTCTCCGCCAGCATCTGGCCCAACGTTGGGTTGAGTAATTGCTGCTGCTGCTGCTGCTGCTGCTGTTGATATGAGGCTGATGTGGAGGCGACCTTGACTACCATAAGAGACATCTGTGGAAAATTGAAAGTTTTATTTGGTTGGCAGCATCCACTTGAGATCTTGAACAAGCACTCAACTCACAATTGTGTACACATAGAGCAGGCCCATAATCCGTTGCCAGCGGCCTCTTCGGTTTGAGTTTTCAGTGGCACCTCTTCGTCGTGCAGGATCCAGACCCAGCAGTGTTTTATGATTTAAATTGGGCTCTAGCTGGGCTTCTGGCTTTATAAACATTTTTTCACAGGATTAACTTAGCTGAGCTTAGCTTTAATCGTTTCGTTTCGTATTGTTTCGCTTCGCTTTGGTATCGGTTCTGTTGGCGCACCTGACGCGACTTCCTCATCGCGGATCGCAAAGACGACTGCCTGCAGTTTCGGCCAGGCAGCCCCTAAAAACATCGCATCCACCACTTGCAACGCGGCTAATTAGAAAGTTTAACATACGAAAGCAAAATAGACAAATAAATTAATTGCCTAAATGATTTCGTGCTGTGCCGATGTGTGGAAAAGAAAATGAGATACTTTAAAGGCAGCGACCATGAACAACTCAAGATCGCACACACCAATACACACGATAAAGAATTGCACTGCGAAAGAAACGATCGCTAGTCGAAGTGCCTACAACTCTCCTAATTCAAATTAAATGCTAAGTTTAATAGAGTCATTAATATATTGCTTTTTAATTACAAGTGCAGCTCAATGGTTATAAGCCTTATTTAACACCATTTGGCATCCTTGCGTTTAGAGTCTGTTACCCCATTGTTAAGTTGCTGCATTATATTTAATTTAATCTATCTTTTAATTTCACTAGGGTCTAAATTAAATTAAATTTTCTTTGTGAAGAAAATAAGAATATTTTAAATTTATAAAGTGATCATATATACTTTTTATAGCTATATATGGACCTTTTACTCCTATGAATATATGAACTTTTTCTTTAATTTTAATTCTTAAAATATCCATATATCCCAAAAGAGTTTATATAGCTCCTATAAATAGATAAGTTCCCACATCTTTAATTTTCAGTCTTAACTCTTAAACTTCTTTCAATAGGCAGGACCCTTTTCTACTCTCTACTATAAAATATTTATACATCAACATGTCATCAATTTTGCAATGTTATATATATATTTCATGCCTTGAATATTATTTGCAATACAAACCTTATAAAGTAGTCATAAGACCCGCTCTGCAAAAACAGTTTCCAACGCACGCGAATTGCGTCTTGTCTTTAACCACCGAACACATTTCCCGTTGTTAAATTATAATTTATAAATTATAAATGCATATAAACCACATTCGATAAACTTAATTTATTGTTCGGGCTTTAGAAATGTTTATAAAAGATATTTTTCATTTTATTTCAATATAGAGCTAAATAGTCTTCGAGACACAAAGTGCTGGGGAGGCAAACACACATTTTGTTGGGAAACAAAAGACAAGAGGCAAGAGCGGGTAATAGCATTAAGAGGTTTACAAAAATTAGTTACATATACAGTGATCCCTAATTGTATGAGTATGCGATTCATTAATTCATAAAAACAAACAAGTTTCATTCTTGCTGACGCTTCAGTGGATTCGCGATTTCGAGCACCCTCATGAAACGCTGTAAAAATCTTTTCGACTGTATTGACTAGATGTATCTAGCCCTAGAAATATGGTTGGCATTGCATTGCTAGATATATATAGAGCATCAGTTATTGCATCCCCTCATCAGACAATATTATTTCAATTAAAATGAAATGAAATGTCACCCGTCTGCCGTTGGCCGTCGTTGAATTCATCAACGGCCATAACTGAGCTAGTTGAACGGGTCACGCTTAGAAGTCAAAGGGAATGCTGGGCCTGGGGTACTGGTAGCCCGAGTGTTTGGTCGTTGCTGGCGGCACGCTAGCCCTGGTCGGGGGTGGGACGTACGGAGTGGTTCTACGGGTTGGTGGCGGTGTCGCCCTGGTTGGTGGTGGAGTTGGACGACGAGTCGTTGGTGGTGGTGGAGGGGGCAGTCTGCGGGTGGTGGTCACTGGGGGCAGTGGCTTATTGGTTGGCGGCAAGTAAGTCGGAGCTGGGGTTGTGCGGACGGGAGCCCTGGTGGTTGGTGGTGGTGCTGGCCTACGAGTCGTTGTGTATACAGGAGGCTGTGGCTTGTTCGTAGGGGGCAGATACGTCGGAGCAGGAGTCGTACGGACGGGAGCCCTGGTGGTTGGTGGGGGTGGTGGCCTACGGGTGGTGGTCACTGGGGGCAGGTACGTTGGTGGAGGGGTTGGTGGACGAGTAGCCCGGGTTGGTGGTGGGGTAGCACGGGTTGGTGGTGGGGTAGCCCGAGTTGGTGGTGGGGTAGCCCTGGTCGGAGGTGGTGTAGGCCTGCGAGTGGTTACAGGAGGCTGTGGCTTATTTGTAGGGGGCAGGTACGTTGGTGCAGGAGTGCTCGATGGGCGGATAGTTGCACGAGTTGTGCGAACGGTAGCCCTGGTCGTTGGTGGTGCTGGTCTGCGAGTGGTCACTGGAGGCAGTGGCTTGTTGGTGGGTGGCAGATAGGTTGGCGCAGGAGTGGTGCGAACTGGAGCCCTGGTCGTTGGTGGTGCTGGTCTGCGAGTGGTCACTGGAGGCAGTGGCTTGTTGGTGGGTGGCAGGTAAGTCGGCGCTGGAGTGGTGCGAACTGGAGCCCTGGTCGTTGGTGGTGGTGCTGGTCTGCGAGTGGTCACTGGAGGCAGTGGCTTGTTGGTGGGTGGCAGATAGGTTGGCGCAGGAGTGGTGGTGGTCACTGGAGGCAGTGGCTTGTTGGTGGGTGGCAGATACGTTGGCGCAGGAGTGGTGCGAACAGGAGCCCTGGTAGTTGGCACAGTACGCACGGTGGGTGGTGGAGTGTATCTCGTTGGTGGTGGAGTCGGCCTACGAGTGGTCACTGGGGGCAGTGGCTTGTTGGTAGGTGGCAAGTATGTTGGAGCTGGAGTTGTACGAACAGGAGCCCTGGTGGTTGGTGGGGGTGGTGGCCTGCGGGTAGTGGTGGTGACTGGTGGCTGTGGCTTGTTCGTGGGCGGCAAATAAGTCACGGGCACGGGCACGCGAGTTGGCGGCCTGGTTGGCGGCGGCTGAGTGGTGCGCTTAGGCAGCTCAAACGGAACGTCCGGAGGGGGATAGAAGTATCCCTCAGCGGCACGAACCTTACGCTGCAAAATGTAAATTTTTCAATTGTAGATCAGTTCAGATAATCATAGCTATTAGCCATTAGGTGCTTACCTCATGCGTATCCGCTGTTGCGGTGGCTACAGCCACAGCGCAAAGCGCCAAGACAAAAAACGCACTTCGCTGTGGAGAAACGAAACGGAAAGTAAAAGATTAAAAAATAGTTTAAGTAGAACTTTTGGTTTTTTTTTTGTTTTTTAATTGTTCTAACCCCATGTGCTTTACTCTGATTACCTCATCGAATTGTTGGCAATTGCTAAACCGTTTTTAATGCCCTAGGCCTAAATGCAAGGTAACTCTGTTTAAGCATAGATAATGCACAACATCATCAAACTCGCTTAAAGTTCAGACGATGTCAGACATTCAAATCAGCTACAACAACAACAGCAACAACAACAGATAGACAATTACTCTAAAATGTTAACGTGTAAAGTCGAAGACATTCAACTTTGACAGCATCTCTAGGTCACGGTAGCTGGCCAAAACAAAGTCAAGCCAACCTATGCTCAACTTGATTATGCACAAATTTCTCAGCATGGCTTTTATCCACGAGCTAATTGACTCAAAAAAAAATAAAATAAAATAAAATAAAAACACACACAAAATGCAGGTGAAATAATTAATTATTTTGGAGACAAGATCGTTGGCCAAATGCATAGATTAACTCATATGCCGTCTTCCGCTGCCTGTCAACGTAGTTTTTTTTTTATAATTAGCAATTTATGCGATTGCCGTTTAAATTTCGGCAAGGTCAACGTGAATCTGTCAGCGCTCAAGCTAACGAAAGTGGTAAATGGCCAATTGCAATTAATTTGCGGACATATTAAAATCACTAAGAATCTTAGGTAAATTATGTACGGGTTCTTTTCATATAAAAATAGCTAATTATGCAACAAAACCGGCTATGAACAAATTCTGCTTTGACTAGTTTTAAGCCAATAAGCCAAGACAGCGATATTATATAATAATAATAATCGGCAACGGCCATTAATAAAGTGAGAAAAACTGAAGTCGTCGCTAAACAAAATTAGCATACGCACTAAACTTTGACAGCCGCCGTCGCCGTCGCTGTCGCCGTCACAGCCATAAAATCGCCATTCGGCTCGCCTTATGGCCAAATTTCCTCAGCCATACAAAAGAAGAATTTATATATACGCATATATAAAATTCTATATGAATATTCTTGCCAAAATTTGAATTATCGCTAAATCTTAAGACAAAAAAAAAACAAAATGTATTTTATTTAAATGTAAATGACTTTTAGATTTTTATATTTGTTAATGAACTTGAAATTTGTGGATGTTCTAACTTGTTTGGTATTCAAATATACAAGCGCTTGCAGCCCAAGTCGACGGGCGGGCAAATGATTTTATTAGCACCTATGCGCTTGAAAGTGAAAGGATTATAGCTGCTAGATATCAGAACGCTATGGCATCCGCTTTCAGAAACATCTTAAACAGACTTAATGAATTGATGTTATCTATCATCTTAACAAATCAGGGGTTGATTGGTGAGTTTCTTTCGCAGACACATTCTACAGGAACGTAGCTAAAAATAGGTTTGCATTTTGTGAAATTTGAGCTAGAGTCTGTTAAGGCCAAGCACCTTACAAAGTGTTTTAAATCATGGAGCACGCATTCCAGTAATCATTTATGCTAATTTTTAACAAATTAATTTATTTTACACATAGACATGACCTTGCGTTCGCATCGGAAACGTCAATGACGCACATTTGGGTCAGACAGAAATCGTTTAAAATTTACGCATTTTCATTAATGGTTTTTACAACATTGGAATCGTTTGTTTTGAAATTTCTGGAAAAAGATAATACCTTAAGTGCAAGGAAGGAGAATGGGATAGATATCCTTAAATATCGCAAATCCCATAAAAGTAGTTTTTTTAAATTCATATTCATATTATGATATTATCCCTGTACTGTTGAACTTTATTTCTTGTGCAGCTGTTGTCAAATCATTTGCAAATTTCTCATTCGATCATTCATTAACCCTGTATCTTTGCCTTGGGCAGTTGGTTTGAGCGGTTCTTTGATGCGATTCTTTTGATAATTTGCCGTAAATCTCTGTTGCAATCGAAAGACTTAGGCAACGAACTTGCTGCAGATCATTAACTGAATAACAAACTGACAGACGTTGATCATCTCTCAATGGCGCAGCCAAGAATTTACATATATTAAGCAAAGGCAACATTTAATGGTCATTTGCCTAAATATGCCAATTCAAATGTCAACCCGTGGAAAAAAAATGGTAAACAAGTTTTCATTTCATCCGAAGCGTTGACATAGAAACCCTGGCTAAATGATTGCAGCTTCTGCCGCTGCACCTGAGCCAAAGCCATATTAATGATTTAAGACGCAACTACTGGCAGCTCAACCGCCCGCTCCCCTCCCGCGTGCCGCTGTCAAGCCACGTGGGCGCAACAGGGCGAATGCGTAATATTGGCAGTGACCAATTGGCAAATCGTAGAGCGCTTGACTGCCGAACGGACAGACGCCTGTTTGCACGCGCACAAACGTACACACACATACACACGCACACTTGCACAATGGCACAACAAAACGTGTAATTGAGAAAGAAATACTCTTCATGGCTTAAATGTCACTTGGGCCGTAAGATAAGAGCCGCAACTCGTCCGCCTTGTTAAATACGTAAAAGCAAATAAGCGATCGTAATGGCAGTAATTGATTTTCTGTACTCTGCGATTGTCTTTTCTTTTGGTCACTTGTTTTTGCACTTTTCACGAATGTCTTTTATTTTATTTAATTTAAATTGAATTGTTTAATTTTCATTATTTTTTTTTAATTTTAAGCAACTAATTTCAGTTACCATTTTGAGCACTTTTCAAACTGCAACAGATGGCAGCCAAATAACGCTATATATGTATGTATCCCGACTGTGAGGTATTGTGTGTGTATATAATCCTTGTGTTCCGATCGTATCAAAATTCAATGGTCAATTGAATTTTTGATCGATGCCAAGCAAAAAAGTTGCTTCAACTTCTGGATCGACTCTGGGCTAGCAACTAAAGCATCAAAACTTGTAGATTCTCTACTTATATATACTCGGGGCGTCGCAGCGACCGCTGCGGATGCCGCTTCTGCCGCTGTCGCTGTTGTCGCTGTCGCTGCTGCTGCTGCTGCTGATGCTGCTGCGACGACTTGGGCGACAGCTGTTAACACTCACAACGAGTGAAGATGCTGCCAACAAAGACGCTGACGCCAACAACTGACCAACCGGTGCCAGTTTTCGGTTTCAGTTCCAAAACCCAGTCGCTCGGCTGCTGCTGCTGCGGCTGCGGCTGCGGCTACGGCTGCTCTTAATGTTAATGCCAGCATTGTTGTTGTTGTTGCGGCTTAACAGTCGCATAACATAAGTAAACGCACTAAAACAAAAATAATCATAATATACATTTTTAAAAACAAAGCAAAAAATTCCCCCCCTCGAAAAGGCTTCAAGCAGCAGTCGCGAGCTGACGTCTGCCGCGTGCTGAATTTGTTGCTTGGGTGTTGCTATAGTTGTTGCTATTGTTGTTGTTGTTGTTGTTGTTGTTGTTGGTATTTCTACTTAGCTACTTTTATTTGGGCAAATATATTAGACGACTAGTGAACAGATTTTAGCCAGGCACTTGGCCACTTGCTCTGGCATCTGCTTTGAACTCTGCTTTAAATACTTGTATTTGGCTATCTGTATTTTTTTTTATTTTTATTTACTTAAGTATTTTTCGTTTTTTTAGTTTTAGTTTCTTTGCCTTCAATGGATAATGTGCTCCGACCGAGTGTTAAACACATTGTCATGCAGAGTCTAATTTGTAAGCGAGATTAACATTCGAGAGCTGCCCGCAAGTTAAACGATGTTGTAATTTTGGCAATCGCTTTCAAGGCTTCAATCGAACCGCAGCAGGGCAAATAGTTAGTTTGTTGGTCTCGTTGCAGATGAACTTAGCTGCATTAAACAGCTGGAATTCCATGCAGGCGTTGTCTCTAAGTGCAAACACGGCCCGCGGAGACTACAGCTGTTTGCTGCCACGATTAGGCCTACATGCGGCGGCGGCAATTGCAGTATGAAGATGATCAACCGGTTGATGCTGCTGGCGGTGGTGCTGGTGGTGCTGGCGGTGCTGGCGGTGCGTGCCTTACCGTGCTGTGGCGGGTCAGTCGTGGCGTCCAACTTTGGAATTGAGCTATGAATGTTAAGGTAGGCGCGCACAGACGCTGCAGCCCCAATAACCAAATGACCTTTAAACGCAAAATAAATAAATACAGATAAACGCGCACACACGCTCGTTTGTTTTTATTAAAACACAAAAAGATGCTGCAGCAAACAAGCAGATGTGGATGGAGATGCAGAGATGTGAGCGCCAGATACTTTGTGAGTGCCAGAGCCAGTGCAAGTTGAAGCGTCCAACCAACTGACATCAGCAGCAGCAGCAACAAAATCAACAGCAGCAGCAGCTAAACGAGTTTCCTCGCTGCAGCGCATTTGTTTTTTCGAACTTTTTTCTTTTTTCAATAAGCTGCATTTATTAATTTGTGATGCCCAAAACATGATCAAGTGCTAGTCACGCAAAATGTCTCTCAAAACTCAACTCCGTCGCGGGCATTTTAGTGGCTGCCCACGCGACAAAACAAATAAACTTGTACATCTTCAACAACTCATCAGGTTGTGAGTTTTTGATTATTTTGTTTTTTTTTTTTTTGCATATTTCAAATATTTGCGGTAGATCTAGATCATTCATTCTTGAATGAGGTGTTAAATGATCTTATAATTGGAGTTTGCAATCGACTGGCTCTAAACCATTTCAACAAGTGCCTACACTCAGAAAATATAATTTAGAAATATTTAAAATTTTAAAAATCAAAAAATTATTAACAAGATTTTGTAATAATTTTTTTAATAATTTAATAATCTTATTAGAGAGTATTTAAATATATTTTGCCTTCCACTTGACCTAAGAATTTCCTAACACATAGCCCTTTTTTATTTTTTATAAAATAAGGTACGTTAAGTTTGCCAGAAAAATTGTTTGCATTGTTTGCCAAAGTTCATTTTTTCTATCAGTGTAGATGCGAAATAAACTGAACAAGATATAACAAGTAAATATTTGTATTATAGCAATCTTTGGGAGCTTAAGGCCCTGGCAGAAATTACCAGCTAACTCCAAAATTAGCTCTTAAGCTGAAGCTTTAAGTTAGTTTTAAATAAATAAATAAATTTAAATAAATTTTATGTTGTAGTTAAATAAATTTTGTTGGTACTAGCCGTAAAGGCTGTAAAGCTGAAGTATGTTTATATATCTCATAAGTACATATTATTTAACTTAATATATTTTCTACGTTTGTTAATAGCCTCTGCAAAATAATAAAATTGATTATATTCAATAAAATAAAATGTTTAAAACTTAAGCTTCGAATATTTTTGGGTGTGTTTTCGAATTTTGTAATGAATATCGCTCAGTGTAGTTTTTTTGTTCAAGTGACAATTTTGAGTGGTGGCTATCTACAAACTGTGTTAGTAGTCGTAATCGTGCTGCAAAGTAAGTGCTGTGCAGTGGGCCCATTAACATATAATTGAAATATAAACGTAAACACTTTGACTTTAGGAAGTCACCCCTAAGAAAATAATTGCTGAGTTGACCGTCAGCGCACACTTATCCAGCCGCCAGTTAAATGTTCTTTTTATGAGAAACCTCCACCCAGGTGGGGAGTCAACTATCAGTTGACAGCCGTCTGATGCGATGCGAAGCTGCTGCTGCTGTTGCTGCTGCTGCTACTGATGATGGCTAACAATTCGGGTCATAACTTGCTTTGCGCTCTCAGAGGCAATGACACCTGGCGACTGCTGACATTTTAGATAAGTCATTGTGACAAATTTATGTTTCGTAGCGCCATAGAAAAAAAAAAAACCATTTCATAGCAAATATTTCGGATACCCAGAAAAATTGATGTAGGAAAGAAAATACAATTTTGTTTTCATGCATATCATTGCAGCTTGCAACATTGCAACATGATGAAAAGAAAACAACTCGCAATATTATTCAACTGTGATGTAAAAATGCAAATAGCCGAAGGACGTGCCAATGGTTTTTTTTTTTTTTTTTGATATTTTGGTTTATCCATAGTTATGGATCGATCAATGGTGCTGGCAACCGTGTGCATAAAATTGATTAAAATTAATTACAAAACTGGCTTGTCAAATTAACGCACCCGATGTCCGTGACATGGGCCAGTGCCAGTGGATCGTGGATGCTGCGTCTAACCAGATTCTAGACATTGTGTTTTTTTTTAACACTCCATGTGTATGTGAGCTAAACAGAAATTAGCAGCATCGAACAAACAAAAATATAAATAAATAAAAAAAATTATGCGATTCCTGTAGTCAGTTTTATTGTTAAAATGTTCGTCTTTGTATTGCGGAAATAATTTGTAACTTTTATCAGAGCAAATATCTCATTTAATTAAGACTATAATATTTATATTGTATAACGCTTTATTAAAAGCTCAAGTCGATAAATCTTTTTATTTAGGTGCCAATTGGAGGCAAGGAACAAATGTTGCGACATCTAGCTAATTCCCGTAATTAAATATCTGCACGCACAGCCCATTAAAATTATAATTCATGTTTTAAACACTTTTATCTGGTCAGTAGACAACAAACAAAAAAAAACCACAAAGAGCTAACAAGAATAGGCCTCTTCGAATATTTATTATAGTCATCTGTTCACAACCACGTTTTCCAAACTCACAGATACATTATTGTGTGTGAGTGTGCGTGTATATATTATAATTTGGCGGATCTGATAGAAACCACATAAAATTATATAAATTTCCAGCCAAATGTCACATCAGTTGCGTCAGCAGAAAGAATACAACTTTTTGGACATCTCTTTAAATGTGCTTATGATTTATGCAAATTTATCCTTTATATAAACATGCTCACATCTACATACTAGTCAAGGCAGAGCAAATTTTATTTCTTGTCAAGCTGCTTTAGATTTATATTTATGTTAATCAGCATACTACGGTCAAACAACAGCCCAACCAAACCAGACCAGACCAGACCAACTAGTTCGGTTTCAGTTTCAAATCTTGGCTATGCTTTTTGAGGAAGTTCAAGTATACAACAAGGTATATTTTTGATTGTCTTTTTTATTTCAATGGAATATTGTAGCGCCATTTGATTTGATTTGATAGAAACCAAAACAAAACATTTTGTTTGCTTCTGGTTTTTTGTTAACCAAACAAGGAAAATTCTGGATTTTTTTGGATTTCAATAAACCAATAATTCATGTGTGCATTGCAAATTAAAATGATCTGAACTCAAACTTGTTCAAAATATTCATAAATAGTACTACTGCGTCCTTTGCCTCTAAATTCGCGAAATAAAGTAAAATCGAATGTCTGAATATGAATTTTGGAATATGAATTTTAATATTTTATCATTTCGAAATTATATTATATATATTTTTGTTTTTTAAACATTGACATTCTTAAACTACTTTTTTGAATATGAATTTTGAAATATAAATATTAATATTTTATAATTGTCTTTATCGTTTTGAAGTTATATTATATATATTTTTGTTTTTTTAAACATTAACATTCTTAAAGTACTTTTTTATACGTTTCGATTGACATTTATTTAACATTTTAAACTGGTGTTTTTAATGTTTAAAAAATATATTTTAATTACTACGGCACATTCCCCACTCCCTATTTCGTTGCCGGTTTCTTAATGTTTCTCTTGGTTCTTTTTTCGGTTGTTTAAATAATTTGCAATACAATAAATCCGAATAATAATTAACATTTATCATTTACCATTTATATATTTATTGACATGCGAATAAAAATAATCCACATTCTAGATGTTTTTTTGTATTATTGTTATACGATCTTTCAATCGAAGTTTCGAATTTGTTTTTAATTGCCTACACTGGTTGCTAACGGTTTCTTTTGAGTGTAGCTATAATTTATGCCATTTAAAAATTTATTAAGTAGCTGTGAAATTTCATTAAAGTGAAACGCTTGAGCGTACGGCTTAGGGAGCGACAATTTTTTGGCCAGTTTTAAAGGTGGTCCAGAAAACGTGTTTACCAAAAAAGCCAAAAAAAAAGAAACCATTAATAAGTTAGTCCGATCAAGGACACGGCAGGTAAGTTGCCAACCTGCAACCAGTTTGGAATGGGCAATTTATTGCCCCAATTGCAGGCCATTGGCATTGAAATCCTTGTGCTGGTGAATCTGCCAGCGAGGGTCACGTTTGGGATTGGAGCGATTTTTATCGGATTCCACGTAAAACCTGTTGCTCAGAATACTTTGTGGGAATTATGTAATATCATTTTACAAACTTCCAGCTTAAGCGAAAGTTTTTTTTATTAAGAAGATGTTCGCATAAATCAAGTGTTTATTATAATTAGCCAAAGAGCCGAAGAGCTGATCAAGCATCAGCTTTCAAGCCTGTGATTAAGACAATTATTCATTGAGCTCTTAAGTGATTTCAAGAGCAACTCATGCCAAAACGGAAGGTGCTCGAGCCGTGGCCAAAGCCGAAACGCATTTGATTAATGGCCAGACAAGAGCGCTGCATTTCTAGCCCAAGCAAACAACGCGCTGTAAATTAGCCAGGTGGTAGGTATGTGTGTGGTATATGTATGTGCACAGTTTTGAGTGCAAATCAAGCCAAAAATTGGAGCAGCGTCGTTCACACGCGCCGACAGACACACAAGGCTGTTAAGTGAACTGCGGCCCAACGCAAAACAAAAGCGAACTAGAAATACACATAAAATGTATCTACATAATAAACACAAATAAATCTACCTACATACGAGTCTATATGTTTATCGGTTTATGTGCGATTGTAGCGGGTTCAACTCGCTTTAAGATGCTGCTTAACACATTCTACGCGTCTTGGCCAAATTTGTGCGAGCTCTGCGACAAATAAAAATCGAAAAATCAAAACCAAAATTAATTTAAAATAAACGACGAGCTGAACGGGTTATTTAATTTTAACACGAACTGGTTCGCTTGTCTGTACCTATATATGCCTGTATATAGACATGTATATATATATATATATATACTCCTCTATATACATGTAGGTGTGGTATTTGTTGTAGACAGAAAGGCTCTGTATTCTACGCCCAAAAATTTACAAGTTTCACATGCAAATTTTTCAAGTTTAGAGCTTACAATATTAAATACGAATTTATTGATGTCGCTTGGGTTCAAGTTCGACGCCACTAGCAACAAACAAAAAATATTTGTCATCAATAATTCAGCTAATTGGAAACGTTTAACCAAAGTTCACAGATAAAAGGTTTCCGCGTGTTTTTTGTCTACTTGTCCAACTGCCAAAAGTATGCTATAGAAAAGTGCACGGCGAATCCTTTTCACTGGTGCACTCAATTCGCCGCAGTTGAAGTGTGTGTGCAGCGTTGCCAACCGACATTTAATTGCGTCTGTCAAACGCCGCCCCTCGCAGTCTCCGTTGTGTCTGTCAGATCGACTGAAGGTTAGTTGGACAAGTTTTCAGATTTTCTGTGAATTAAAATGAACACGATATAAAATAAATAAATGTATAGAAATATAATTTGGTTTTAGGCAAAGGCTGTGGTCAGCACAGCGCGAATAGTTTGTAGACCAAAAAACCACATAGAAAAAAAAAACTCTGATCACCCAACTATTTATTAGCTTTAATTTGAATTTCGTATAATGCTGCGAACAAAACTTGTTGAGCCGCTTCTGCAAAGATGCTTCTACATATTTCACAAAAAATTAAATACAAAATAAAAGTAACACCAACAACAGCAGCAGCAAAAGCAACAAAAATCAAGTTCACCTCGAGTATATCAAATTTGTATAAAATTCATCAGTCAACAAATACGTCAGCTGAAAATATGTATATGCTCGAAGCCACAAATCTTGTGTTATGCAAAACAGAGGAAGCACTGCGGTCGCCAAAGCCAACATCAAAGATATTAAGATACATAAAGACAAAGATGCAAAGATACACAGATACTTCTGTATGTTTTTCAGTGTACCTCATCGCAGTGTACCTGTTGAGCATCGATTAGCGTTTTAGTTGGCGCTTTAATGATTTTCACTAATATTTCAGACATAAATCAGTCACTTGTTTAGCCATTAGACATGGCTTCAGCCAAATGTTGTTCCCTCGGATTGAATATCTATTTTCTATGTCTTTTCGGTGTGAGCTACCATGCACACATTTATAATTATAATTATATCTTTTATACGCTTGTAGACAATATGTTTAATGATTCGCTATTATTATGACTTTAATAAATACATAAAGGTTTTGTTGGTATTGCGTTTTGTGAAGACTGCAACCGCAAATAAGTTTCAAGACTGCAGATATCACGACTTCTGAAACAACTTTTAAAGCTACTTAAGTTTTTCTAAATAGTGGGCGTAATTGTGTTTTATTGATTTACCGTTCTGCGGTGGGCGTGCAGAATGTGTTTAAAAACAGAAACCTGAATTTATTTCCAACATTTGCAAAATATTTCAAAACAAAAACCTGCTGTCTTCTAGTCTTCATTTGTGTGAAAAAACAATACTTATAAGGTTATTTAAATTTCAAAATATGTGCTGCTTGTCTCAATAAAAGATTAAGTCAAATTTGGGAGACGATAATGAGCTTACATATATAAATTAATGAAAGCCCTAGAAATGTTTTAAATGTATTTTTCAAAATTAAAATTTAATTTGCATACTTTTCTAAGCATAAGCAGAACAATCTATGCCGCATACTTTCAGGCATAGAAATTATTCACAGAATGTTCCAATAAAGTCTAATACACAACAGCAGAAAAGGGTATTGAAATGGTCTCTGAATCGAAGTCGGAGCACGAGAAAACATAATTTTCGGGAAGCAGAAAACTTCGATGTTGCTTATAGTCTGCTCTTCAGTTAAAATCAAATTTTTATATAAAAATAATTTTTTGATCGATTTCTTTCTAGTTTGGAACATATGCCCGGCTTATTTTGTTAATCCAAAAGTTACTCACAAATTTAGTGTACATTTTGGACACTTTAAGTAAACAAATTGCCATTTATAATTTACTAATTATATCATTTATTACATTATATCGTTTTTGTAATCGTTGTGCAGTTGACTTAACAATTAAACGAAGATTCGTACACTAGCTACACATTACTTTATAGGACAAGCTAAAACATAATACAAACATACAGATACAAAATACATACAAATACAAAATCAACCACAAACACATTCACACATACAATATACGCAGACACACATTCACAAATGTTCGGGCCCTAGCTGGCATAACATAAAGCTTAACCTAACACGTAATCCCCCCGACAGGAGATTACTTAGTTGTGGCGGCTGAATGACAACAGAATTATATTTAGATGTATATCTCAAATTTGCTTATGACATAAACTATAGCTAGGACATGCTCTATATGTACAGTTGAAAAACTAGAAGATACACTTTGCATATGGGCATAGTTCGTAGTTCGTAGCTTAAAGATAGATCTGCAATTGCAATTTCATACAGATTCAGATACAATTATTTTGGATGCAACAAGTCTTTTTGAATGTGAATGCTTCGATACCGCCTGAGGCCTGGCCACAGTTCACAGCTAACGGCTTCCAGCTTACAGCTCCGTCGAGTACTCCTCGGGATTAATGTTGAACTTGCGCCAACAGATGTGCTCGCCGGCAGCCGTCGACGTGGGCGGAGGCAGCTTGTGCGTGTTCACATTCACCACGGAGCTCGCCGAGCGTTTGATGTGCACGTTGGGCGCGTGCAGCGCCGGCGCCGGCGCCAGGCAACCGGTTGAGCGGCCCAGCGGATTGCGGGACATGGCCAAGTTGGCGTTGCCGTTGACGTTGACGTTGCCGTTGGCCTTGCCATTGCCGTAGGTGATGGACTCATTGGAGGGCGAGATCTCAATGCGTGTGGCATGGCTGCCACTGCCGCCGTCCGACAGACGTCTGATGTACACCACCTCGCGATGCTTCTCGACGGTCGTCGGGCCCGACGGGCCGCGGTTCAAGGTCTGTGGCTGGGCGGTTTGGCGGGTTCGCTGCGAATAACGCAGGGGTTTGCCGTCGCTGGCCTGGAATGGCACGTACTGCTGCGTGATGCCCGGAAACTTGTCCACGCTGATGTCCTCCTCGATGGCCGAGTCGCCAAACATGGAGCCGCTGTAGTTGGGCGAACTGTTGCCCGGCGTCGAGGACTTCCAGTGCGTCTGCTGCGGATGCGTCACCTGGCCATTGGGGCCGCCGAACTTTTGTGCGCTCGAGTACTGGCCCTTCTTGATGGAGTGCGTGTAGTCGCGGGTGCCGCGCCGCCGCAGGGTGAAGTCACGACGTCCGGTGTCCTGGCAGACGGAGCGCCATTGCTTCCATGAGTGGCGTGCCAGTGGATCGGCCGGTCCCCATTCCTTGGCCGGCTTGGAGGCCTCGCAAATCATGCCAAAGAAATTGTACTCCACCTGGCGGAAGATCTGCACGCAGGCAATGATCATGATCACCGCCAGGGCGAACAGTATTGGCGCCCAACGTGGCAAGTAGCCTGCCAGCAGATCAAACTGATCATCGTCGGCGCACCACCAGACCAGTATCCCAGTTAGTACGGCCGGACAGCTGCACCACAGCCACATCCAGCCACGGAAAATGGGTCGTCCAATCGAGAACTCCAGATCCGTATAGATATTCTTGGCTCCATAAATCCAAGTGATCGCAATCAGCTCAAACACCAGCGCCGTGATGACCAGTGTGCCCACAACTCGCGAGTCGAGGACACGGGCAATCAGGAACTTGGGCGCCGCAAAGGACATGACCGCAACCACGAGCGCGATCAGGCAAATGACATAGTTGGGCCGACGGGGCACCAGCCGGGTGGATGTGTAGACCGCAACGGTGATGGAGACCAGTGCGGAGAGGATGATCAGCGCATAGATGAGCGAGGGTATCAGATGACGCAGCAGGTCACCCTCCGACTGAGCGCCGTAGAGGACGCGATCATAGATGGCGGTCAGCGGCTTCAGCTCATCCATCAGCTGAAAGCCGTTGGACGAGAAATCGAACTGGACCATGAACAGAGTCACGGCGATGGCATTGATCAACAGATTGAAGCACAGATACACAACAGAGGTGCGCACTGCGTCGCCCTTGTAGAGGAACTTGCCCGTCAGCATTGGCATCGCGCCGAAGCCGCAATTGACCGAGAACAGCACCTGGACGAGGGCATTGAACCAGATGTTGCTCTCGCCCAGCAGCAGTTTGTCGAAGGTCCACAGCTCCGGAAAATAGTGCCTGGAGAAGGAGTTGCGCACCTCCCAGCCAGTGAGGGCACAGAGCAGACAGAGTCCAGCCAGGCCGTAAACAAACAGGCTGCGGCGCAGGATTTTGCCATTGTGAGTACTGCAGGGAGAAAGAGAGAGATGGTTTATAAGATTACATACTTCATATAGTTATCATAAAGATTCTACGCACCACAACATGACCACTATCCAGAGACCAATTAGGCCAGCAGCCAGCAGCCCAAAGTAGAGAGGATTTCGCCAAAAGGGCGTCAGAAATGTTTGCTGCAGGCACTCCTGTCCACTATTGCCCGACACGGTATAGCCATGCTGGAAATAGATAATAGTTTAGAATGGTAAGCCTGGGATTTATCTAAAATACTTACCATGCTCAGCTTTAGGTTGCCCACGCACTCGCGAAAGGGTATCCCATTGGAGGCGAACATTCCTATATAGGCCAGCGCAAGCACAGCCTGCAAAGATATCCAGATAGCCGACACCCACGAAGCAAAGCGGCTGATAATGCTAGCCCCTGTAGAATTGGGAGATACATTTGGTTTGTAAAATAGAGCAATAAAAAACAACAAAAAAACGTTGTTTGAAAAACTAATAATCATATTTAATTGCAGTCACAAATTTGATGAGATCAAACAAATATTGCACGAATCATTCTAGAGTCTATTATTTGACAGTGATGGAACTTGTCTTTCCAGGTCACAGGTCCTAAACAGTTTTCTTGTTCTTAAAGTTTATGAAATAACTCTACATGACATGTCAGAAGCGTAATCCCCTAACGTTATTTTTTTTTTAAGTTTATAGTTTACTTAACTTAATTTCAATGTGATTCAAAGAAGCTCATGGGCTCATTAAGTTGGTCAACCCTCAAGACACCTTCAATGTCATGTCACTGAGGTCGTCATGCAACCTCATGACAGGTCATCTAAGATGTCACCAATGAGCATGCAATCAAAAAAAATTTAAAGAGAAGATCCTTTCTATCATCCTTGATTGTTACAATAAGCCACCCAATCCGAAGACAAATCAAATATTTATTCAAATTTCATTCAAAAAAAGTTTAAGCTATATTAAAAAAAAAAACTGTTGCATTTCAAGGCTTTAAACTTTTTGCAATCAGCAAACATTTTGTAAGCAAAAGTCTAAAGTAAATTGAAAAAAAGGGGCGATACAGCTATGGCATTCCTTTGCAGCACCCAGCATTATGTGGTATTATACTGAGGTCTTTTTCGAAGGTGTTGTGTCGTAATTTGCAGTTTTCATTTTTGCTTTTTGCCATTATTAGTATGTTGCTCATATTGCTCATATTTTTGAATATTCGTTTGTTTCTCGTTACAATTGTTTTAGTTTTTGGTTTATACTTTTGTTCATTTAGAATTTGCCTTAAACGTCTCTATGGTTATTTTTTGTGGACGCGCGTTCTCCGCCAGCATTCTCCTCAACGGCTGGGCCTGGCTGCCAGGCTGTTTGAACTCAACTCAACTACACCGGGTACTTTGCTGCTTGCGAGGATTTGAGAGGGACCACGGGTCCAGTTGGTCTCTCTCCCTGTCTCTGACTCGCTCGCTCTCTCACAGGATGTTGTTGTTTATGTGGGGGATACTCAGCACACAGGGTTGCTTTGGGCCCACCAGAGCTAGCCCCCCCGCGGGGCTCTCTCTTTGTCCAGCCCGGAGTCCTGCTCGGC
The DNA here is from genome assembly GCA_004149465.1 of Drosophila nigromelanica. Classification (NCBI taxonomy): domain Eukaryota; kingdom Metazoa; phylum Arthropoda; class Insecta; order Diptera; family Drosophilidae; genus Drosophila; species Drosophila nigromelanica. The sequence continues at coordinate 36,191 of SCDS01000536.1, forward strand.
CACTGCGGATTGTGCCGGGTTTGGACGCGCGCCGGCGATTACACGAACGGGACACACACACCAATGCATTTTGCAAGTTTTTAATATTTTTTTTCGATTTTTGAGTTTTTTGTTTTTTTTTTGTTTTTGTTGTCCTGATAACACGATGATGATATCTTTATCTACTAGGTCACATTTATTTAAGTTAGTTTTCGTCGTTTTTTTAGTGTATTTTTTATGTGTTTTATTAGTTTTTTTGTTTGCATTGATATACTTTTGGTCTTGATAGTTGTTTTTGTCTTTATTTATCTTTGCGTTTCGTGATTTCGATTTTCTTGTTTTAGACTTTTTGTTGTTGTTTTTTCATATTTTATTTTATGTTTATATATAGTATAGTTTTTGCTCTCTTGGGCTTCCATTTTGCATTTGCAATGTGCATTATATATATGTGTATATTGTGGCAAATATGCATATATATATTTTGCAATTGCAGCTGCCTTTAGCTACTGCTTCAGAGAATGACGAAAAGTTGTTTGCGGCGCAGTGTTGTTTTGTTTACTGTTGTTGTTGTTCGTTAGTTGTTTTTTCTTCTTCTCTCAATCGTAACTTCTGCTTAAACCACCCCAAGGGGACACAATTTTCAGAGTGGGGGTTTGAACGGGCTGTGTCCAACCGTCGTTGCTGCGGAATGCACGACCGCCCCAACAGCATCCTCGAGGATATCTGCTATTTAAGCTGCAGCCATGCGAATTGCAATTTGAGAATTATAAGCCACCCACAAAATTGCACTCAAATTGTGCAAGCTTTTGCGCCAAAGCTTTGTCCTGCACGGGGGCTGCAGTGCACAGCTTTTTTGCACACACACACAGCCATTCAAGGGGTTGCACACACACACACACATATATATATATAGAAATCGTTTAAACTGTTGCTTACCTTTGAATATGGGCGAGGCGCGCCAGGTGTGCGCCGCCCCCTGACCCAGAAACTGGCCAACCGATATCTCGAGCAGTATCATGGGCAGGCCGACTAGAAACAGCAGCACCACATACGGCACAAGGTACGCAGAGCCGTAGTGATCCAGTTCACGTGGGAAGCGCACCACATTCGCATAGCTGACGTTCAGGCAAATACACAGCACAAGGCCGCGAAACACCGAGCATTTTGTCTGAAAAGAGGGAGGAGGAAGTGCATTAGTCAAACAATAAATATGGTAAAGACAGGTGTCACCAGCATCCGCCGGTAAATGCAAAAAAATAAACAACAAGAAATAAATAAATAAAAAAAGCAAAAGAAAAAAACCAAACACCCACAAAATAAACTCATTTCCGGCACTTCCGCTTGCGACTTGTGTAATTTTTCTCTCTTTTATATTTATTTACTTTCAGTTAACAATTTGCTTTATGTTTATTTGTTTTATGGATGTATTTCGCACACACACACACACACACCCAAAGAGCTTACCATTTGGGTTCTTATATTTATCTAACGCATAATGAGCGGCAAAAGAAAGTGTAGCCCATTACGAGCGTCTGTGGAAGAGGCCAAAATGCCGCTGCCTGCAAAATGTGCCGCATAAGCCCATTAGATGCGGAGCAAAAACCAACAACAACAGCAACAGCTGTACTTTCAAATCCACAAAAAAAAACCTAATAGCTCAAAGCAAAAATTACAACAAAAGAAATATATATATATATATAAACTAAGGTATATATAAAATATAATCGCTGGCTACTGGAACGCTTTTAAGTGAAATTCATTCAAGAGAGCGCGCACAGCGACGCGCAGTTAATCGGACGAATGGACAGACGGGCCGACGGACGAGCAACGTGACGCCCAAGTAAACGCAGTTAATAAAGCGAAAACCGCACAGTGAAAATGTAAACAAAAGCCAAACGCCCCAACCTCAAGCAGCGTTTGCCGAGCTCTTAAAATATGGCTTAAAAAATTAGTATATCACACGCCATATAATGCATAGATACACACACACACACCCGCATCTTGTACCCACCCCACCACAATTTACACATTTTATATAATCCACTTTGCTCACTTACTTTGCGATAATATCTGAAGGGCACATCCTCATGCACAACATATAGATAATCGGCTAGATATTTTGTGGTTGGTATTTCCATCTTGGGACAGATTTTATATTGTTTATAGGTGCAAAAGAATTTGTCATTTTCTTGCATTTGATATGATTTGCATATAATTTACGTAGATTTGCCTTTTTTTTGAAATTTAATAACTATAAAAATCAAATATAAAACTTAAAAATTGATAATGCACTTTTTTGAGCTTTTTTAAATTCAATTAAGAACAAGTTTTATTTTTTGTGTATTTAATTCTGTTAATTCAGTTTATAAAGCCTTGATTTTATTTCAATCTTATTTCAGATACGACTTTTAGCATTTTAATTTTAGCAGCGCAAATATTTATGTCACAAAAAAAATTTTAAGAAATACATGAAAAATAAAAACAAAAAATACTTGAAAACAAAAACGGCGATGGCTTTAGGAAATACAGCGAAACGCATACGAATTGTGTATTGTGTGTATGTGGAACGAGTTATCACGTTACGACGCGGGCGCTTTAAATATTAATTGACAACACCTTCATTTGGGTTAGCCCTGAACCGCTTATTGAATGTCTTTTGCGAATTGGCAACGCGATCGTCATAGACGCATCATATATCAACGCGCGATTTAAGCCGAAAACCGACGCGTGCTGGTTCCGTAAACGAAGACAAACGGCAGCCACTGTGATTAGATATGGAATCGAAGACATGAGCATGAGCATGCGCATAAACATGAGACAGGCGCGGACACGCGGCGTATGCGTAATGCAGCCAAATGCAATCGATCGGCAAAATTTGTCACGCATTCACCCACACACACACACGCACACACTCATACTCGTTTGACTCGTATTCAGTCGGGAATTGCATTCGATACGCGTTGCGAGCACCACTCATCACCGGAGCAGCGTCGACTGGCGACTGCGCCAACTTGGAGAATCTCCCCACAACGAAAATTGCGCGCAGACGAATTTTGATTGGAAAATTCGAATGAGAAAATAAAACGAAACGAGTTTTGTTTTTTCCATTAATATCTGAACTGACGACGATTTATGCGATTTTCCTCTATTTTCTATCACAGCACTGTGGAATACATACACTGCAGCCAAAGTTTGGAGCTGGCACTCAATCTGGGTTTGGGTTTGGGGGCGGGGGGATAAGGAGAGAAGCGACTGTGCGACTGACACTGGGGGCGACCACACGTAGCGTGCGAGCGAGCATGAACCGAACCGAACCGAGCTGCTCTCTCATTAATGCAGAACTGACGCGGCCCGGGCGGCTTGGAGTCTCGTTAAGCGTGGCTTTCTACACGAAACAGTCGCTGCGCTCAGTTAGCGTACCGCTGTCGAGCCGAAGCACAGCCGAGTGCCGCTTCGTTTCTTGAATTGTGAGCATGTTCTTTGTGGGTTGGCCAACAACAAGAAAAGTGTTTGATATACATTTTGCCGCGTCTTGTTAAACACATTTTATGTTTTTATTTCTGTTATCGCGATGTGTTTGTCTGTGTGCGTGTTTTTCACTCGTAAAACACCCACCAGCCGCGACTGCGCAGCAGGTCGCTCTAATTGAAAGTTCTGGCTAAAAAATCTTGACGTTCCCATGTCGTGAGCATAATTAAATCGTGTGCTCCATGGGCAGAGCAGGAAGTATGCTAACACAAAAAAATATAAATAAATAAATAAAACAACAACACAAATAGAAATCTGTCCATTAGTCTTAACTTGGCTGCGCTTGCGCTTCTCACAGTTAAATTAAATTTTATTTTAACACGTTCTAAGCAGCACAGCATATTTTCATAATTTTTCATAATTATTATGTAAGCATGCGAGCGAAACTGGCGCATCAGCTCGAACCCGATCCCAAGTCCCCTTTGTGTCTGGGCACATAATTAACAGCGCTCACTGTACACCATACATACAATAATAATAAACGATTTCAGGCAAAGCTCTGTTAAGCGCGTTAATAGAAAATAAAAATATATCAACTGACGCACACGTTCTCAACTTGAGCACGAAGAAATAGAAGAAATATTGTGCTGGATATTTGGCATTAGTCAGATACAAGTTGAGCACGGAAATTCAAATACAAATTGTTTATTTATTGGCCATCTATTGGCTGATTGAGGTGCTGGCCATAAACGTATTCGAGCAACGGAAATGTGAACCCATTGGACAAGCTCTTGATGGATTGATCGAAGCACCGCTGAGAGCGTGACTTTCCCATATTTTTCTAAGTATATTCTATAAGCAATAATTGATCGACACTCGATGAACTGTATACGTACCTTTTGAAAATGCCGAAAGAATAGACTTATATAATTATTAAATAATTCTAACAAAGTATTTAATTTTACCAAAAGTCAAATAAATTAATAAAGACTCAGCTTTTTATTTTTAATAAAATAATGTATTTTTATTTTAATTTCTTTTATTATGCAGGGTATTTTGCAATCGCACACTCTTAATTGTAATAATTTACGCTCTCTGTTTGTGCTTGTATTGTTGTTTATAGAATTTTTACTTTACGCCTTACGCTTAGCATTCATAATTGCTTTATTTTCATAAGCATTTGGTGCTGGCTTTTGCCGGGTTGTGTGCCTGGCATTAAAATTGGCCAAAGTGGCCGTTAAAATGTTGCTTCGTTTGAAAATGAAAAATATGAGGCCAAACGAGGCGGCATAGGTAAAAGCAGTCAAGTGTGGAAACCAGACGAAAGTGGCTCATAAGTAAAAACCCTTTCTTTAATTTCTCGTGATTTTCTACATAGAATTGATTTCGAATGACATTTCATATAGAATTCAACATTCATTTATAGTCATGATGGGTGTCAGTTTTGTGGCCATATCTCATTTAAGGCGGCTGCTGCCGAACAACAATTACAATTTTATATAGTTTTTTATGCGTCTGTTGAATTGTTGAAGCTCGACATGAAATTGGAGTGTGAAAATGCGTTCACAATGAAACTACAGCCACAAAAAGCTGGGTGCAAAAAAAAAAAAAATCTTTTGTCAACAGATTGAATAAGAGACGAACACATTGTACACTCGGAAAATCCCTTTTGTATCGTACTCACTTACAGAGTAATGTGGCAAAGTGTAAAAGTGTTTTATTGGGATGCATCTGTTGGGCACTCGAGCATTGCGGTCTGTCCGTCCGTCCATCGGTGCGTCTGTCTTACTGACTGCCTGCCCGCCTTATGTGTGACATGGACTATTGTTTTACGATGTTTTTTTGTTTTTGGTCTCGTCTCTTGCGTCTAATCAGTGGCAAGTGAAAGGAATTGGAGTCATGAAGCCATATAGCCGCCATATCGCTAACTAGCCAAGTGCTTCGTTACACCCAACCCGGTAGCGCAGTGTTGCGTTGCGCGCTGCATTGCCCAATTGTCGCTGGGATTCTGTGAAGCGCGCACAACCACAAACACAAACACACACAAACACACACATAATTTATTAAAATTCTACTGATCACTGGGCACACACCTCAGCCAACGTCTTGTCCACTTTCACTGACGCTGGCCGCTTTCAAAAGTCTTGTTCGTCCATGCAATTCTAATAACCGCCAATTATCATATTGCTGCCCACAAGTAAACACACACACACACACACACACCCTGATTCGAGCCGGTTTCGGTTTGAGTATTTGTATCACTGCTTAAATGCAACAAATAAATGACGTCATCAGTCAGCCATCAGGTAGTCAACTCACTCAGTCGGGCGGTCGGTCTGTCCATCAGTCTGTACGTCCGTCATCAAGTCAACCAATATTTCCATTTGGGGCTGTGGCTCTTAACGCATGAAACGTGCAACTGGCGTCGCCGAATTTGCACCGAAAATCGCTGCACATTTTACGTTTTGTTGAACTTGTTAATCAGCGAATTGGAAACGAAAAGCCATAAGAGATGAAGTAACTGACGCAAGTGTATGTACACTGTGTCTATAGGTATTTCTGCTACTGTGTACACCCGCTACACATACACAAACACACACAGAACTGGCCTAGCTACATACCTCCCGGTTGCCGATTGTGGCAATAAACATTCATAAATGCATGTGAACAATTATAATTTAAATGTGAATGCGCTTTGTAATGCAATCAAAGCATTCAATTTGAATTGCATTTTTGTAGTGTATTCTATAATCAATATGTGAGTTTCTTTTATAGCTTAAGTACGTCCATATACATACAAAAGACTTAAGCGACAAACTGACAGCCTTGAGTATATGCTATTGTTTTCCACACTGCCTCGGCATTGGTTAAAAATATATAGCATACTTTTGGGTATATGCGACATTATTTATGCAGATTTTCGAACTCGAAATATGCAAGTCTTTAATAACGGTTTGTTATATGTGCTCACATTTTTAACAATTATGAAACTTATAGCAAAAAAAGCGAATTTGCTTTATTTTTAATTTTATAAAAAATACGAAAAAGACGAAAAAATATACATGTATATTAAAAAATATGTATATTTGTTTAATTTGATAAAGTTGCCAAAAAAAAAAACCACCTAAATACAAAACTTTATGATTTTCTGTAATCAACTAAGCAAGTAATTAAAATCGCCATCAATAACTTATTGATGCCTGACATCTAAAATGTAATTTTGAGTATCGAAACATAAAAAACATCAGTAAAAATTACTTTTTATTATTTGAGTATAAATGGCAGATGTGTTTCTATTTTAATAGTTTTCATGAAGCGTTCTTCTTTGTATTTCAGTAGTCGTTTATTTATAGTAACTCCAACTTTTTAAGAGCAATCATTAAACTCTTTCAGATACTTAAATAGCTTAAATCGAATAGATTATCTTTAGAAGTAGATAACTTGAATGTAAGCACAACAACTGAATTAGCCGTTGCTAATTGCAAATTAAAAAAAGCTAACCCGAAATAAAAAACCTAATTAAAACCAATTAACAGCTCTTTGGCATATTTACAACGTGCACTTTGCACTCATTTCAGAACATATGAATACGAAATGCAATTAGCACAAATTGTTAAATTCCGCTAGACACTCACTCAAATTAAAAAAAAGAAGCAATTGGACGCCTAGGAGGGCAGTGGGAAAGCAAATGAATGATGGTCTCAGTCCCAGCCCAGTCCAACAGTGGCTCACTAACCCAAATAAAATTCAAACGGGCGTACTAACTAATGCCGAAACTAGTTTTACGATGTTGTACAGACAACCCTATAAAGCAGGCACATTAAGCCGGACAACGGATTGCCGGATTGGACAGTGGAAAAACAAAGACTTAGCCCGATTTTTGACAAACGAGTCGAAATTTATTTTGAGATGTCAACAAAGAGTTGTGCTATTTTTTCTATTATTGTTTTAGTTGTCAAGGCCCGTTTTGAATGCTGTGAGGAACGAGTTTTTCTTCACTGATCAGCAGCTGAACAACACTCGATATGATAATAAACAAATAAACACAAAACACAAATAAAAAGCGCGAAAATTAATGCAAGATAAAATACCGCATGCACAGTACGCAACATAAATCTACAGCCACGGAAGCATTTGCGATTGGATAAGCCGAAACTGTAAAGTATTTCATATCACACGTAGCAAACATGATCGTAACAATCTTAGACGATTTTAGGCGCCTCGATTGTTGATCGATTCTGTGTCTGTGAATTTTCTGGTCTGTTTCTCACTTAAAGCTCGGGTCACGTACAATCTAAATTTCAACGAGTGAAAAAATGTTGCAGCGTAAGAAATTGATTCATTCATGAACAATTTAGCGCCATAACAACTGATAAGCACCGGTAAATACATATTAAAATGAAAAATAAAGATAACGCATGAGATATTATTGTAAAGTTACTAGAAAAATCTTAAGTATGCGTTATGAAATAGCAAAATTCCAAAACATACGTTTTAGTTACAGATTACTTTTCAAGTTTTGAATTTAATGTAAAAATAAACATTTTAATAAACAAGATATTTTTATAATTTTGACTTTATTTTTTTATTTAAGCTATCTTGATTATTAATATTTATTATTTGATCTACATCGACTCCAGTATTATATATAGTTTAAATGAAGACACCTTTTATATCTTAGATCAACTATATATCATCACGCATGTGCCCAATACATGAGTAAATAGCCAGTAAAATGCCAGACAAAATAGATAAAAATGAATTACACAAAACCCAAATGGCGCATTATTATAAATGTATAAAGGTTTCAGTGAAAAACACAGTTGATGAGCAATTATTAATCTATAAATATCCCATAGGCTCCCTAAGCAGCTGCCTTACCTGTTGATTTGACTCATCCTCCGCAGCGGGCAAAAGCTTTGCATTGCTGGCCGTTGTGATATTGTGCGCGGAATGGGCTGAAGCCGAGGCCGAGACGGAGGAGTAGTTCTTGGAGACGCCGTCGTGCAGATCGTGCTCGTGGTAGCCCTGTATGTCCGTCAGGGTGTTGTTGCTGCCGCTGAGCGTGATGATGCCGCTGGAGCTGATGCGTCCCGATGTGGCTGTGGTGCGTCCGCCGCCGCTGTCCACCACACTGGACACCGTTGAAATGCAGCTGCGCGTTGTCTGTGGCGAGGGTGTCACCGCTGGCAGCTCCGCATCCGCCTTGGCCCGACGCATATTCAGCCAGGACATGCGCTGCGGCTGGCGGCGGTCGAGGGTTGTCGCATTGCTGACGCCGCCGGCGCCGCCAATGTAGACGCAGGTGGGCGCATTAGTTAAATCGCTGCGCAGGCGCTGTTCGCTGTCGGGGCGTGGCAGTGTTGCCCTGCTGCGGGTCTTGTAATTGCTGCTCATCGATCAGATCTGCCAAAGAGATAGATAGAGAAAGAGAGAGGTGAGAAGTCGTGCGGCAGCTTATTAATGAGTTCAAAAACCTAACCGGCCACAATTCACACGAAATCCAAAATATCCGCTTAAACATTTTTCAAATGAAATGATGTGAATCATTTTTTTCTTTATTATTTTTTATTTTTGGATTTGGAGATTTGAATGGGTTTCTTATTGGCCAGCGATTTGCATGCGAATCGCATTCATATTCAGTTTGATTGCAGAACAATAAGCCAAATCGTAGACAAAATCGCTTATCGAAAGTAAAATTTTGCAGCTAGATTTGAGAAAGTGAAAGGCAATATTCTGGAGTCATTACAATGGATATATGCGGTATATTATGTGTGATTATGACACTATGGCCGACTTTCATTAAGTTCTGTTTTTTTCTGCTTCTTTTTTCTTTCATTATACAATACAATATCAGACTATGTGGCAATAACTTCTGTTTGCAAAATTTCACTGGGCTGAATTCAGCTGCGCGTTTTTTTTTATCTCTCTTTGGCAGTGAAAACATTGTCACACACAGAAAGTATACGTAAATAAAACGTGTAAACAAAGTCGTTAAAAACAACTGTTTCAATACAAAAGAGAAACAAGAACACGGCTAGCGTTACTATTAAGAATTTTATACAAGTATAAAAAAACCTGAGAATTGGAAAATAGTATTTTAAATATAGCATTGAGAAAAAATAATTTGTATGTGCTTTAAAATTGTTCTGCGCCTTTTCAATGCTCTTAAATCAATTTTGTTTGAAAAAAAGCGTTTAGAGCCTTTTTTATCCTACATATTTTAATACAAGAATATTTCTTACTTAATTAAACTAATTATTAAGCCTCTAAGTAAACTTGTAAATGCACTTCTGATTCTTAACAAAGCCTTAAGATGTTTTTAAAGCTTTTGTTTTTTTACATTTCCGTTAGTAAATATAGTCTGATTATAAAAAATAATAAATGCAATTTATACGCATGTTTAAAGCAGCTTATAAACAATGTTAATTAAGTCAAGAGCGCCTCTGAATTTATTTTGTATGGAAACAATTTCGTTGAGTGACTCAAACGATCTATTGGAGAAGGTACAGCCAGAGTTGTGTCATTATATTAATGACTGTGTATCTGTGTTTCTCTGTTTGTTTGTTTGTTTTACTTTTGTTGCGCTTGGCAAACGAAAACAAGCCAAACATCTTATCGTCACGATGGCACACATTTTATCTGGCCATGTTAGCTGGAAACAACCTTACACACATTGTACACACACACACACCGATACACACACATACTAAAAATAACAGCTCTTATCACAATCACTTGGAATGCACATTTTACAAAATAATTATGCACGCTTGCACAAATCAATGAGCGGAGCTCAAAATGTTTATAAGCAAAAACACCAGCAACTACAACAAAAGCAACACCTACAACAACAACAACAACGGTCAACAGCTTTTATCACGAGTTCGTTGCCACTGCCGTCCATAAACCAGGCCAACAGCAACACCCTCCTTCGATACGTATCTCAATCTTGAAAGCATTTTAAACAAATTTCAAGACTGCAATCGCCTGCTCAACAAAAAAAAAAAAGAAAAGAAAAATACTTCACTTCATTTGTATAAAATGTTTACGAGCTGACGTCGGCGCTCTTAACGCAAATTAAGGCACCAAAGTGGACGTCGCTTCGGTTGCGGCTGTTTATTATTAAAATTTTTGCAAAAGAAACGTGGCGCCGGCCACACTGAAGATTTGCAATCGATACAGATACAGACATAGATAAAGATACAGATACGGATAATGCTTAAGATACAGATACAGACAAGTGACATGCACTCACAAACAAAAATGCCGCAGACAGGCGAGCATATACACTTAGAGGAAAATTTAGTCAACAAATTTAATGTCTGCCTAAAAGTTCTAAATTTTATAAATTTCAAAAAACAATTTTATTCCTGTTATTGTAATCGATATTATGAAATTATAAAATTAGAAATAAATTACTAAAATAAAGGATATTTCACAAATTTATGCTTTTCTACTTGGTCTACATGAAAACTATATTTGCACTTAATTTGAGTTGTACTTTCATAGCTTTTTTCGCTGAGTGTACGCATATATTGAAGGGCCAAAATTCGCTGGACCGTTGGCACTTGGACGTTAGTCAGTGTCTGGAACGGAAACGGAGCCGTAGCCGTAGCACTTGGTAGTGGCATTAGGCGACATACAGTACAGGCCGCCCTCGAATGGCGACTACTGCATCAAGTTTCAGGTTATTAACAGGTAAGCGCTGCTGTAAAGTGCTCGTACATCATTATGAACCGAACCAAACACTTGACAGCCTTTCTGTTGCTTTTCTTTGTGCACTCAAATTGAACGGCGACAAGTACAACAGCAGCAACAACAACAGCAAGATGTAGATACAAAAAAAAAACAAAGTACGACAATGTGGATGCATTGCGCACGACTGTTCGCATGATAAAGGTTCTGACATGCCACCACCACCACCAGCAGCACCACCAGCAGCACCACCAACGTCAACAGCCGCCGTAGTCAGCAGCGCGTAACCACAACAAACTCGAACTTAAACTCAAACAGAAGCTCAAACTCGGACTCGGACTCGGAACTGGGCCCAAAGTGTGGAACTGAAAGTCTGTTGCCACTGCCAAGTTGAACATTAACATGCCACCATTTGGCCCAAACTGCACTTGCCGGCTTGCCGGCAAAATAAAAGCGCTTTTGTTATTGTTGTTTTGGTCATAAACCGAGCCAAGCTTTTTGCTTAACTCGAAATAGTTCTAGGAAAGAGCAGCCGGATCCATAAAAATAAAGCGCTCTGGAATCACCAGCGTTACGACTTGTTAGTTATAAGTTTGTTGCGATGTGTGCAAAAATTATGCGCCTTAGCTGCAGCTGCTAAATATTCAGTAAAGTTAGGGGCGTAATAAATACCAACAGAAAAATATGAAAAAATATAACAACTTCAAGTGGAAAGTTTAGCTGAAGCATTTACTTTGCATTTGGGTGTTTTGCAAGTCAAAAACATAAACTAACCATTATATGTTTTACTTGCAAGTTTGCAACATTACCCGGCTTTGTGCGGTCAAAGTAATATTTGCTACACATAAAAACAGATAGAGTAAGAGTGAGAGGGAGAGAAAGAAGGAGAGAGAGAGAGAGAGGGAATAAAAGATAGAGCGGAGAGAGAGACAGAGAGAGAGTAAGAAAAAGCGAAAGAGAGAGAGAGAGAGAATAAAAGAGAGAGTGGAGAGAGAGATAGAGTAAGAAAGAGAGAGAGAGAGAGAGAAAGAGAGTAAGAAAAAGCGAGAGAGAGTAAGAAAGAGAGAGAGAGAAAGAGAGAGAGAAAGAGAGAGAGAGAAAGAGGGGGAGCGGGAGAGAAAGAGGGAGAGCGGGAGAGAGAGAAAGAGAGAGAGCGGGAGAGTGAGAAAGAGAGAATAAAAGAGAGCGGAGAGAGAGAGAGTAAGAAAAAGCGAGAGATAGAAAGAGAGTGAGAGAGAGAAAGAGAGAGGAAGAGAGGAAGAGAAAGAGCGGGAGAGAAAGCGAGAAAAAAAGAGATACAGAGAGAGAGAGAGAGAGAAAGCATGAGAAAGCGAGAGGGAGTAAGAGAGAAAGAGTAAGAGAGACGAAGGAATAAACGAGAGTAGACGAGTGAGTGAGAGACACTTACCAATACAAAAAAACAAATACAACTTTTAAATAACACCCACACACATAACTGATCACTGAAAATACCAAAAGTCTGCAGGCATTACTTGAATTCATGAGAATCGCATAGAGCGGTCTAAGTTGCTAGACTGTTAATATAAAGCCGCAAGGCTACAGACATAATTTTCTTGAATAACTTCTGCGTGTATTGTCAACAGCTTTTAAACTTCTCTAGGATGTAAAACTAGCATGCAATATTATGTATGTGTATATATGTTATATATCAGATATGGGAAATATCCGACAAAAGTGTTGCAAGTGTTGTTTCCAAGTGAATTTAATATTGTAACACCACTTACGTAAAGTTTGGCTTCTTTTTGGAGTCTTCAGCATTACCTTTAAGATGAATTGAATAAAAAACCAGCTTTTTAGCTCTAACGATGTGGTGTATGCGCTTATCATCAATCAGTCAGTCAATCAATCAAGCAAAGCTTTTATATATATACTCTACTCTACAAAAATAATATGTTGCTACTTATTTCAAGAACGATTTTTATTCGTAATTCCACGGAAACGAAAACATAAAATAGTTCTCGACTGCCATTTAATCATATGAACTCTGACCAGCTGCCCGCACAGATCCGGGAAATGGCGCCATTAGTTCAGCTTAACCTTTTGATAGAACGAAAGTCCAATATTAAAGCAACATTCAGGTGTCCGGGTGAGTGCCCGAACCTGAACCTGAACCTATTAACAAATGTCACAATAATAGAGCTCACAAAATATTAAAGGCTCAGAAACTACTACATATATATAGATTATTATTCTAGTGGGAACAGTGTAATTAAAATCCGATCGTGTAACTAATTTCAAGAATAATTCGTTCAGCCGCAAGCGCAACAAATTGCAGAAAATGTTTGTATTTGTTACAAATAATTTAGAATAGCTGCCGCAAGGTAATTTCTCATGCAGCTGAAGCAAAGCCATTAGTATCTGTATCTGTGTTTCTTAGTATATGTACATATATAATAATTGAAAGTCGCGTCGCTTGGAAAGAAAGGAAAGTAAAACTAGATGAAATTGTTCGTTTGTACGTTTGTTTGTTTCTTGTCGTTGTTTATTGTTGATTTTGCTGCCAGGCTGCACCATGAACGAAAGTAAAAACAATAAATAGAAACAAGTTCAGCTTAATAGTGGGCATAATAGACGGGCCTGACTATGCGTGGACTGGCACCTGCCAATCCAATAGATACAGATACATCAGCTGCAGTTGTCCGGTGACTTCTCATTTCGCCAGTCGACTTGACACAGTTTCGCATGCAGATTATGTAAAATGCTAACGATGCGGTCTCTATGCACTTGTTAACAAGATACAAGCTACAATATGCAAGCTATAAGATACAAAACACGAGTAAAAGTATCTGTGTGTGTATGTATGTTTTTTTGTTTGGCGTTGATTGCTTTTTATTGATTGTTCAATCAAATGTAATTAAATGTTGCTCGCTGCCGCGGCCAGTGGTGCAAATCTGTATACGACACGCCCCACAACAACAAAATTGACGCTTCATTGATTTGATTTCATTAATTTACAAATGAAATTTGTTTTTTACTTTTTTTTATTTTTACATTTAGCAACAATTATCCAATTGTGCTCCGTTTTCAGCAGCTGCCCCACAAACTTTAGTGGGGCAACGTAGCGAAATTTCAAGTTTAGATAAAATAAAAGCCAAGCATGTCGCGTATTTAAGTCAAATGTAAATTGCGTTAAGCCATAATAAAGATCAAGGCAGATTGTAAAGAGCGACCGTAGCGTGAACATCAATTTTGGCCTGGCTTTTATTGTACCAGATTTCAGTTAATAATAAACAAACTTATAAATGACCACAAATTGCGTTAATAAAGTGCGCCATTCGAGCGTTAAAAAGAATCAAAAATGTGTACGTCTCTGTCCTTTTTTTGTCACTCTGTCAGTGGGTCAAGAGCATTAAGCGTAAAGCGTTTTGCAGCGCACTTGGCAATTCAATAATTATGTTTGAAATCATTTTTGCACCTTAGCAGCCTGCTTGGGGCTGGAGTTGGAGCTTGTCTAGTTATGACTGCTGAGTACCCGCAATGATTTGCATAAAAATATAAATATATACATATGTATATACATACGTATGTATTGGTATTTCGTGCCGCCCTTGTTATTGCGTTTAATTGCAGACCCAGGGCTCCAATCATCCACCTGGCAATCATAATCTATGCAAACAATGCAAGTCTCACAAATCGCGCAACTCCCAAGCGACGTCAGAGCTAAACGAGCAGCGCCTTTGACTTTGCTGTCCATTAAACAAAAAGCATTCAAACAATGGCAATTATCGGAATCATTAGCTACAAAAATGACCCCCTGCCACATTCGAAACGCCAGCAAATTGAGCTAACAAACATTCAAAGTCAATAGAATCATGTTAGAGGTATGAAAAAAAGCAAACACGAGGCCAAAAAAGGCGTAGTAAACGCAATTATTTATAGAAAACTGACTAAGCCATAATCTCTCGCAAATCAAATGATAAATAAAACGGGAGTTAATGGCGTTCTCATATTTACATAAGCACGTTATAGCATCATCATTTAATTATCATTTAAATAAATTCGTATCTAACATATTTCTATTTTTAAATTAAATATTCTCTGACAATCTTTGTTGATTCCTCATTAAAAGATGGCTAAGCATATTTCCGATAAAATGTTTTTTGCATAATACAATGGCTAACAAATGTTTAAATAAAATCTGAAGCAATTTTAAATACTGGTTTCCAAAATTCGACAAAACAGCTCAAGCATTATAATACAATCTTCATATTCATATTAAAAACTATTAAGGCAATATTTCAAAATATTTAGAAATTCTTTGTCAGTTCTTAAAAAAATATACTTTTCACTCAAAACTATTTTGATTTCTAGAAAATCCCCAAAATCCCGATTTTAATTAATCGGTAAAAAAAAATATTGGACATTACCAAGCGTTATTTATATTTGAAACAATCTGTTTTCCATATTCCAAGTATAAAAGAACAATTTCAAATTTAAATAAAACATATTCACACAACCCTTGTATCTTTTCATTTTAAGATTGTTTAAATTTAAATGTCAAGTTGTTAAAAATAAACCAAGGCTTATAATAAAATTCTCAATCTTCGTTATAATTTTATTACCATATAAATTAAAAGTTTTTGCGTACTCCAATAAATTATGTGTGCGTATTCCAATGTTGATAATAAATATTCAAATCAAATCTTAAGCAAGTTCTAATTTATAGATTGCCACACTTCTGGTTTCGATAATTCGGTAACTGTTGCTTTAACCGTTACTGTTACACTGCACAAACTGGTAAATGGAGTCGTGGTGCTCCATAAAACTCATTCGACAGACAGCTTTTAGATGGGGCATTGAAATGACGTCGCGTCATTTACATACAGGTTCTCGTTCCATTCACATTCACGATAATACACACACACACACACTTAATGTCCGAAAATCAATTTCAATTCAATTGCAAAATTCCTGGAAATTACGACGCAGCCGTTAACGTATTTTTATTTTATTTTTTGTTTTGTTATTTATTTCCAGATATTCTTAGCAATTCCGATTCGATGCGTTCCCACTGAAATCGTACACGAAACATTAAAACCCAAAGCGTAATAAAAAACTAAACAATGCCGCCGTTCAGAGTCCGGTGGCAAGAGAAGCGACAACGACGACAGGTACGACAAGACTGCGACGAACGTAACTCACCTGAGCTGCACGGAGCTGAGCTGAGCAGAGCTTAGCTTGGCTACCTGTCAGGTAGTTGGACATTGACTGAGCAGAGCGGGCGTTCGTTTACATGAACCGTTTTACAGTGCGCTGGTACGCGGCAACACGTGTAACAGGCACAATGTATCTGACAGATACATGTGCGCAAGTATCTGATCAGGCGGCTAGTAATTGCGGTAATATCTGCGAAACACGCAAACTGTTGCCAACTGCGCAGCATATCCTCGAAACATTCAATTTAATGCTTAAAGATGAAAGAACAATTGTCTTCGAAGTGCCGACGATCAAATACCCTTGCAGATGCGTTTTAACTGATTGGAAAAACATATTTCGAAAACAAAAAAGTTGTTCACATAAAATTACAATTTCTAAAAAATCGTTCCTATGAAATATGATACCCAAATGATATATGATATAGTAGTCTGATGTTAAAACGATTTTCCCGTATGTAAGCATAATAGCAACCTTTGCTTTTACTGAGTTTGGTTAAGGTAAGTTGATTATACATTATATTATATATAAGCACATTAATGTGAGGCATTGTCATAAATACATTTAAGTTTAAATAAAAACTCACAAATATGCCTGCTGTAAATAGACGGATTAGCACAATAAAAAATCTCTATTGTTGTCCTGATCTAAAATATGTATATATGCTCTATAGGATCAGATATGTCGCCATAAATAAGCAACGTATTTCGTGTCAAAAGTATAATAAACTCCGCAAGGGTATAACAAGTTTCACACTCAGACGCGCATATATATTATATATATACATATATATATATACATATATATATTTATATTTCACGTTAGCCTTCCTTCATTGAGAAGAAAACCTTCAAAAAATGCGTTTCGGGTTTTTGTTCCTGTTTGTCCCAAGAAGAAGCCGCACAAACAAGAACGAAGAACGGAGAACAAAGTGCGCATAAACAGGAAATTAATCACTCGAGTGTGTAGTATAATGCCAATACCTTTTCACATGTATACATATACATATATATATATTTGTAACTGCCTCCTCGTTACCTGAGCCCAAAACTCAAGCCCCGCGGCCGGCAGGGTAGGCAAACAAAAAGAACCAGCTTGAGCCGTAGAAACTTCATTAAGGTTTAGGGTAAAGATAAATTTACTCATAGCTGGCAAAATTTCAAGGTCGCCGCACAAACGTTTACAACTTCATTCGGTTCACGTTGCCCTCTCCGTTTGCCGCTCCGTCGCCGTCTTCGACGCGTCATGTAATTGAATTCTGTTTATTTTGACTTTTCGATTTTTCACACAAAAACAATGCAAATGAACAGGTAACGACGCCGTGCAAGTAGCTGCAGGTAATACTAATGAGTTCCTAGTTGCCATTATAAATAGTTTATGATGCTACAAAGTGTCGGGTATTGCGAATTGCAAATTACGATAAAGTTTCGTGGGCTCTTCGAAGATGCTCCCAGAGTTGCGGCAGTTACCGGTTTTCGGCTCATTTCTAATTATAAACAGACATCTCAACAATTATTCTTAATAATAATAATTCAAGCAGCACAAAGCGAACATCTCGTGCGATAGAACATTTTTAATCATAATTGATGGTGGACCAAAAAACATGCGAGTGCTTAGCAGTTTTTGTTTAATGTCGAATACATTTTTAGCAACTGATCTAACATAAAGTTTGCCAGCTAGTAACTTCCGCTAAAATTCATTAGCATGATTCACAATTCTAGGAATTTGTTTTTATATTCCATATGTCAAAGTCCCATAACTTAGACAAAACTCAACCGATTTCTATGATGTTTATCATTTTCTTCATGATTTGACTTCTAGATTGATGCTGCATTTAAATATAGTTCTTATTTGAAAATACATTTTTTTTTATTTTTTTCAAAAGTATCCTTTACTCCCCCCTTATTAATTTTGAAAAAAAAATTTTTTTTTAAATTTAGAATCGCGAAATTTTATTTTTAATCGATTGCGGGTGCCAACATTAGTATAAAACGCTACTTTAAAAATCATTCTGAGCAGGTCGATTTTTCTGTCAAAAATCATGCCTAAATTGACAAAAATTTGGACATGTAAGTTTACGAATCCATACTTAATAGATTTCAAAGTCCCATAACTTAGCCAAAACTCAACCGATTTTCATGATGTTTATCATTTTCTTCATGATTTGGCATCTCGATTGATTCTGCATTTAAATTTAATTCTTATTTGAAAATACTTTTTTTTTTAATTTTCTATGTGGGTCTTTTAACGACCAGTAGCTTAAATCCATTATAATTTTGGCGCAGTGAACCTAGACGACATGGCTTTGTTCTCCTTCTCTCCCTCTTCTTCTTGGAAAATTATGCGTGCAAAAGCGACACGAAATGAGTTAACATGAGCAAGCCACATGAAAATGATCGGCGGCACATTAGAACCGGGCATATGAAAATGAGGAAACTGGTCTATATATAATGTAAGACACGAGTCCGCCTTAGCGTTCCACTCGCCGCTCGATCAGCTGCACGTTTTTGGCTGGTGAAAAGAAACCAAACCAGAAGCCGAAGTGGAAGCAGTCCAAAGGGGGCCCACGAGGGGCTAACATCGTGTCTGTGTCTGTTCCTCTGGCCGCCTGTCAGTTACCAAATTGAGTGCAACGCCATTTTCCACAACATGCTTTAGTTTATTTCTTTTTTTTTTTGTTTTGTCTTTGTTTTGCTTTGCTGTTTGTTCTCCAATTGCCTTTTTGGCCACTTTCTAGCAACAGTCTGGCCGTGGCAAAGAACTTGAGTGCCATGTATAGGGAGAGAGACCCAGAGGCCCAGAACCGGCAAAACCAAATTGCAGCACTTACAGGGCGTTCTGCTGTTGTGCAGCGCGGCAGCCAAAGCGGGGCATCATTATCATTATCAAGACCATTATTTGCTGCAGAGTACCTTACCTGTGTACCTTACTGACACCATAAATGGTCGCAGCCACATTTCAAACAAACGCTCGAGTTACTTTCAGTCCAGTTTTGGGCTTTAACACCCATAGCTGATGCTCTCGCTGGCTGCTAGAGTTTGTTTGTCTGGAGTTGGCCCTTTAGCACTGCCTGCTTTTTATGGGCTTTGATTAATGCACTTGGTGCTGTTGTTTAACTAGTGTTCGCTGCTGCTGCTGTTGTTGTTGTTGTGGTTGTTGTTGTGGCTGTTCACATGGCATTTTGAGAACACAACAATAAGATTCACTGCCCCAGACGTTGAGGTATTATGTATGTGTAGCCCCATGTGCATATATTTAGTTAGTTAGCACTTGCCGTAACTTTTCTCGCTTGCTTTTTAGTTTTTTTATATATATTTTTTCTATTTTTTTGTGGGTCTTCGAAGTGACTTCATTTTCTCAGCAGCTGACATGCAACCCGCTTAATTTCTATTATCGTATAACGCCATTGTTTAAAACAATGTGCGCTGCACATTTCCACTGCATAATAAACTATACAAACAAACCATATTATGCTCGTTTTTTTATTTTTATGTATACCCTATGTCCATATATGTGGCACACTTTGCACTGAGGGTTTTTTATGATTACCAAATCCGAAATATGCATAAAAATGTTTAAGCGTCACGTATGTGCAGTCAACGACAACTACGACGACTACGACTGGAACTGACACCAGCTGAAACTATATAAATTCGGACCTGGTCAGCGATTAGAGCCCAAGAACTTTGTGGGGTGTATTTTTAGCTGACCACAGCAAATGACAGCCGCTAAACCACTTCTTTTAATTAGTTTAGTCTGTAAAAAGTCTTTCGAATAGCGGTCACTTACTTTCGCATGCGATAAAAACTGTGCGACCCACTGCAAATGGTAAATGCGAGTGGAAATGGAAATGGAAATTCTGCCCGCCCAGCAGACAGTTGCATTGCCAAATGCAAAATGAAATATATATTCATATGTGTATAACAAAAGAAGCAAACGAAACAAGAACTGGCCAGAAACTAAATATATACATATAACGAATCGTAAATACACTCATCTAAAGTACAAATAAGAATTGTAGACTTTAATACAGTGAATTTAAAAACGGAATTTAATCATTTTCTAATCCAAAAATTAAATTTTGCATTTCCATAGAGAATGTTTAAAGCTTACTTCAAGTCTGAATTATTTTGTAATAAGCATTTTGTAACTTTTTATTTGTTGTGCCTTTTTTGTCACATGAACAAGCAGTTTTTAAATCAAGAATGATTCATACTTAACTTAAAAATACAAAAAATCAACCAATATATTATAAACTTATGTACCAAGAATTTAGAACGGCATTTTTCTCGAAAATTATATAATCATAATAATAACTAGCTGATTGAATATTTTGAAACATGAATATAAACATAATTAATCTAATGTATTATTTGTTAAGCCTTACAAAAGACCTGACATAGCTATACCTCTCAATGGTAGTGTATTATAAATAAATTACAGCCACATTTGGCTTCTGGGCTAAGCTCAAGTAAACTTCATAGCGAGTTCTTTGCCAGCCAGCGGTTGCCATAAAGTACAAAACAAAAGGCTAAAAGAAAATTGTGTCTGAAGACCGCTCATGACTTAGTTCAAGCCCACGAAGCCCACTAATGGCCCTCAGAGACCCACCGGTTGTCAGTTGCCACTAACCAGTTACCAATGGCCAACTCGGGTTCGTCTCTGTTCTTAGCAATGCAATATATATGTATATACATTTGTATATATATCTAAAATAGCGGCCAACAGCGCTGTGCAAATATATATTACAAACGACATATTCTTAGGAGAATTCACAGCGGATATTGCACAGCCTTATAGAATTTCCTATATCGCAAAGTAAATATAAATAATACCCACTTGATTGGCAAAAGAAAAGCAAAAGTAAATAAAAAAAAACTTTGCCGATAACAGTTTGCAATAAAAGTAAACAAATTAAATACAGTTAGTAAATAAGTAAAAGCACAACCTTCAATTTGTCATGGTTAATAGATCGGATAAAATTACTAACTGAAAAAGTGTGTTCTAACTAAAAAGTAAGATTATAATTATATAGGCTGATTTCCAGCATATTTCAAAGTAAATTTTAATGATGCTTGGTAGTTATTTTATAGATTCATAATAAGATATTTAGAATAGTTGATGTGTAAGTAACTATTAAAGCTGTGAATTTGTGTCTAGGGTTCTTACAAGCTCTTCTTCAGACTCATGGATCATATAAAACGTACAGTGATCGCTCGCAAATAAAAACCCAATGGTTGCAGAGTTCATTTTAATTAGAAAAAGTTAAAATTTAAACAAAAATTTTAAATTGTTATATTAAGTGATTATAATATACCAATTGTTTGAGGTATTATTCCAGATTTTTAAATTACAAATAAATTGCATTTCTGAAAGTTTAAATATGCGAGCAATGCCTGTATTACGCTTTGCCTATAACAATATTATATGTACATTATTTTTCGTTAATATTTGTGCTTTGTATAAATGAATTTTATTTATTTTTTTTTAAAGCTTATTGCATTTTTAATGAGACATAACCTTAAAGCTATTACTTGCTTGTTTTTCTTTGTAACACGCTCACATACACATTTACAATTCAAGTCCAAATCTTGTGAACGTTCTTTATTTTTCCGTGGTAAGCAACTAATTAATGTTTATTGACCCACGGAAGTGGAAAATGCATTGCAACAGCATTGAACTTGGTGAGGTTCGCCAAGTCGAACCTGCCAGCAGCTTATCAAGGTGGCCAGCTTTTAGCAACATTTTATGTATTGCTTAAAATACGCCAACAACAGCAAGAAGAAGAACAGCAGCAGCAGCTGCTGAAGCAAAAACAACAACAACAACAACTGATGACCGCCAGAACAAACGAAGCTCAAAGCGCATCAGAAGTATAGAAAGAAAAGGAAATACTATGACGTCTCGTCGTTGTTGTTGTTGCTTTTGTTGCCTACGTGCATTTGAATGCAAACGAAAAAAAATAAAGAACATGAACAGGGAGCAAACCACACAAAAAAGCGTGTGCATAAAAAATGCAAAGGCAACAAAAAATACAACACAAAAAAATAATAACAATGAATAAAAAAAAACTTGTCGAACTGGTCGCTTACTTTAGTTTGGCTCGAGACGAGGCAAAGCCGAAGGCAACGCCTGCGCCGCCTGCGAACGGCAACGGGCAACAGGCAAACGTAAAGGATCGCGAGTGTAGGCCAACAGGGTATGTGGGGGCCCTTTCAGAACCGCGCACAGTCACAGGCCGTTAAAAATATATGCACCGTGTTTGTTACCAATTTATTCGCGATCGTTGCGGCTTTCTGCATTACCATTTGCATATCACAAAACAAACGCACACACACGCAACGGCAACGAGCGTCGACACAATAGTTGTAAAATAAAAACGGCGAATGTAATAATACCCACTGAAAAGCGATGCGAAACGTCGCGAAAACGAACAACCGCACGGTGCGAAGCGCGCAAATTGACTGATCCGAAAAAAAAGCTGAACTCAGAACAAGCAACAGACGTTCGTAACTGTTATGAAGCGCTCTCCCAAACACACACACACACATGCACACACGTTTGTTCGTGTGAGAGTTCTCTCAATTGTGCTTTCTGTTCATTTTTCGCTGGCTCTCTCGCCGCTTCAAGTCAGCTGTTTAAATATGTGCGCGTATATTTTTTTGACTTACAGAAAAAAAACATATCGCTCTAAATACTATTGCACTTAAAAGTAATTCATCCGAGTGGAGGCTCAGTGAGAGCGCGCAATGTCGGAGAAGAAGGCGAGTATGTCTTGTATGTTAAATTCCAGATTAATCATGGCGCCTGCATAGCATTTCTGAATGCGCTCCTCGAGATAGTTGTACTGGGCTATGAACTCCTCCTGCATCGCATGCCAGACGACCTGCAGCAGATTCTCCTCCTCGCACAGATGCTTGTCCACCTTCTTGTAGAGGTTCTCCAGGCCCTTTTTCACCTCGCGCGCCGGATACTGGCTAATTACCTTGCGCAGCTCCTGCTTGGAGAAGGCCATTTGGTAGCTTATTTCGGTCTCCTTGACGCCCTGTGCCACCTTTTGCTGCACGCCCTCAAAGAATAGCTGGAATGGAAATTGTTGTTTACATCCGATGACCTGGCACTGTGGTACACACTTACATTCAGCTTCTCCAGCGGCCTGCCAAAATACTGGGTCACATATGCCTTGAGTGCGTCATTGTACCGCAGCTTGGCCTCCTTCTTCAGGGCATCCAGGCCGGGCACCTTCAGTTGCGCGAGCAGAGCGTACATATGATGATAGTTCTCCATGCGCACCACCTGCGACGGCGTCTTTGGATGCTCCTGCGAGTGTATGCTGATGCCCTCGAAGATGGCATGGACAAGCTGCAGGTACCACTTCTCCATGTCGGTGCGGCGATCCGACTTGCGAAATATGCCCTCCGCCGTCTGGGCAAAGTTCTCAAAGTTCTCCACATAGGGCAAAATAGCCTTTGAGCGCTTGGGCAGCTTTGCCTCCTTGATGGACTGCAGCTGCTGCTGCATGAAGCGATCAAAGTTGCGCTTGACCTGCACCAGGGCCGAGGCAAAGGTCATGCTGAGAAAGGAATGTGTGTCCTGCGCGGACATGACGTGCTGTGTCAAGCGCACCAGCACATAAAGCGAATAACTGCAGAGGAGGGGAAGGGTGTACAATTAGTCGGTTAAGCACTCAATCGGATTTGATGTGCCTTACAAGCTATCCACACGCTCAAAGCTCTGTATGAAGCTAACCAACTCGGGCTCCAGGCAGCCAAAGAGACCCATCATCAGCTTGCGCACATCCTCGTTGATTTGGCGATCGATGCGCTTCTGCGGCACTGCACCACCCTCTGTGCCGGCGCTGGTGGGTGAGGCGGTCGAGGCATTGAACGACTGCGACATATCCACGCCCTTGTCCTTCTCCATGTCCAGCGTCGTTTGTGTGTTCTTCGTTG
The DNA here is from genome assembly GCA_004149465.1 of Drosophila nigromelanica. Lineage (NCBI taxonomy): Eukaryota > Metazoa > Arthropoda > Insecta > Diptera > Drosophilidae > Drosophila > Drosophila nigromelanica. Next base: position 60,463 of record SCDS01000536.1, read on the forward strand.
TGGGACTTATCACGTCCATTTGAAAGAAATTGATGCAGAACAACTGCTCCTGCAGCGCAATCGGCTCCAGTTCGGCCAGCACCTTCTCCAGCAGCGCATCGAATCGCACGCGATCTGCACTGTCCACGCCGGGTCCCCACTGATCACGGTTGATGCCCAGCGTGCCATACGGTATTGTGGAGATGGCGGATTTGCGTGACGAAGTGGACATATCGAGATCTTCCCGAGAGCTACGCAGCTTATCAGACACCTGCATTTTGGCCTGAAAGTGGATAAGAGTTTAAAAATGTTTTTTTTGGCATTTAAAATGAACTTTTTACCAGGTTAAAGAAATTTCTCACATCCCGATCATAGATCTTGCTCAGTGAAGCCGTATAGACTTTCATCAGGCCGTCGTAGGTCTTGCGATCCATGGCCTTGGACCAGTGCATCAGCTCCGTATATGGCGTCAGCTCGCGGTGGACATTTGAATGATTCGGCAGCGTTAAATCCGTGCTGGTCAGCGGCATGTCGCCAATCTCGTTGCCCAAATGTATGAAGAGGTTGTTCATGAATCGGCTGACGGTGGTCGAGAACTTTTGTTTCCACTTCTCGAAACGTTTGCGCTGATCCTGCACAGCTTCCAGGCGCAGCAGCGCAGGATCTATATCACTGTTCATGGCCTGCTGCAGGCACTGCGCCGCCACAATGGCTGCCTTGCGTCCGGTGGCGGTCTTCAGATCGGGCTCATCCAGCGCCTGTTGTTGGCTGTGCGGCAAGTCCAATTGGCTCTGAAAGCAACCAGAGATGGGTTAACACTAATCTTGGTTTATATTCTATTTACACACAATAACTTTGTTAAGTTCCTTCATTAATTTGATGTTGTTGTTATTGGCAATTTCGATCATGGCATTCTTGCCGCCAATTTTCTCCATGGTCTCCTTCACATGGCCCAGTATGTCCTCATAGGTATCCAGGCGCGTCTCAAACTTATCTGCCTCGGTTATCGCATTATCTATGTGCTCCATCATTTTTAGCACCTTTTGCTCCGAGGCCAGCACACTTTGCATATTGGCCTAAAAGGATATGGATGAGGATTTAGCGTGGTTTTCATCGCTTTTCATTTCCTGTTACCTACCCCATCCAAATCGTGCAGCTCCCTGGACAGTTGCTCGATGAATTGCTCCGCATCTTTGATGGCAAAGTCGCATTCCGAGAAAAGTTTGCCTAACTCATTGGCCTCCTTGTCAGTCAGCGCTGTGAACTCTTGCGCCTCCTCCTCATCATCCTCATCGTCCGTATTCGCAGGCTTCTGTGTGACGTTATCGGCGCCCGCACGCCCAACCGCTATCTTCTCCGGCGACTTCTCCGACAGCCAAGCGCTGGGCACATTCCGGAACTCGGCTCGTGGGCCACGCACATACTTTTGTATCTGCCTGTTGAGCACGGCGAGGAAGTTCTGGCGCTCGTGCAAATTGAGGGCGTACCATTTGTACAGCTTTTCCAATTGGATGTCGAATTCGTGCGTCTCGAACTGCTCGTTGCGGCCATCGATCGACTTGATCTCGTCCAGCTGCCAGCTCCGCTTGCGCTTATACTCGCTGTCCCGTTGCTCGTACTGCTTGATCAGGCAGAGGGTGACCACCGGCACGGGGGGCGCTGTCGTCACCACACAAAGGTAGCAGGCCCGCTTGTCTTTCTTTTTGAATGTCTTCGTCACCGTCACCACGGAGAGCAAACGTTCGCCGCTGCTGTTGAAGAGCTCCTTTTGCAGTATGTGCTTGATGTTGGCCAAGGTGCCAATGGTCAGCATTTCTCCGGAATGTTGGCAGCAGCCTGTGTGCAATTTTTACGGTAATATAATTGTTTCCAAATTGAGGAACGCCTCCGCCACAAACAGCTGTTCGATGAGCCACCACCACTGACGCGCCCAACTTGACGTGAGTCAAAAAGTGCGCGCAGCCAACTTAACGCAAATTGAAAATTGTTCAGTATTTTTGCAAACCACGCGAACAGTCACATTGGTCGATACATAACTATTGGTAAGAAGTTTTGATGCGAAAAGAAAATATCAAGATAAAAACATATTTTGGATTTTCTTTGGCAACTTTTTAGCAAACATGTTGGTTAAGCACATCGTCAAGCAGGGTCTGCTGTTGAGAAACGGTAAGTGCCAGCAATTTATGCTGTTTTTCGGCTGCATTTGTTAACCTTAAAAATTACATAATGTGACCAATGTCGCTCCTGCGTCATGTCAACTGATATTTATAGTATTGACTACATATTTATCGAATATTTTATAATTTATAGCTGGCGCCATGTCGCGTGCCGCCTACCACGGTGGTGGCCACCACAAGCACTCCACCATGAACGACCTGCCCGTACCAGCTGGTGACTGGCAGGAGCAGCAGAGCCGCAACAGCACCAAATACAATGTCACCCTCTTGACCGGAATCTTGGTGCTGGCTGGCACAATTGGCTTTGTAAGTTGCACCACATTCCAAATCAGAGAATCCCAAATATTGAAACCTTGATTTTTCAGGTGAAATCTTCGGGTGTGGTGTACTTTAACTACTACGCTCCCAGGGACTTGGATTAGGTGCAGCAAACCGTCTATTCACGTACATTGCAGATAAATATGTGTTAAGCTTAAAGTGGCAAAAATAGTAAATCACAAACCCAAACACTGTATCGCGACTGTTTATTTCTTCCTTAATATACGGGTCCGTCGTCCATGTTGTCATCCTCCTCGTTGTAGGCCTCACCATTGTCAAAGTAATCGTTGGCATAGTCGTTCTCCTCATCCATTTCATCGTCCAGCGCTGCATCGGGATCCTCCGGCTCGTCCTCGTGCTCCGAGTCGCTTTCCGGCTTGGCCTCATCGTTCTCGTTCTCGCCGCTGCTCTTGAGTTCGTTCTGTTCCAGCTGCTTCAGTCTATCCTCTATGTTTGTCTTCTTGGCCAACAACTTGGGCCTGAGCTCCGCAGCGCGACGCTTGCGACTGGACGCATTCAGCTCCCTCGGCATTGCCTTGTAGTTGAACTCGGGCTGCGCCTTCTGCTTCAAGCGATCCAAAGCTTTCTGCAAAGGTTGATATTTATTAAATGTATTTATTTTGGGGTAGAATACGCACCTCACGCCAATCTTTGACGCTAGTTTTTTGTTTTTCCTGGGCGGCTGAGATGATGTAGTAGGGCGAGTCGCGCATGCGATTTAAAAAGTCCTCCTTCCACAGCAGTTGATAGTTCTGTGTGGCAGTTGTCTAAACGAAAACTTGGCCTATTAAAGTGTCTTATTTATGTTATATTTACTGACTTCTAGTGTGATGGGCTTGTTGAGCACTGGGGGAAATGTTGGCGGTGGCGCCGACTGCACTTGTGGCATGTCCTTGCCCACACAGCCCAGCGCCTGCATTTGCTCGGCGGTGAGCGAGCCCGTTTTACCGCCACGCCCACGTCCAGCCATGTTTCAATTAATATATATATTGTTAAATTAAGTTTTGTTTACGTTTCAAACTTCGCACACGTTTATTTTGCCCATGCGACGCCAGCTGTGCTGCCAGGGCTGCAGTATGCGCGATTAGCGTTGCCAGCTTGTTTGAAAAACAACAAGCAGTAACATTTTGAACTACATTTAATTGAAATTTGCACTTTTTGCTTAAAACTATAAAAACTTAATATATATTTGTAAACGTGCACATGCTAATATCAATGTAAATAGTTTATCAAGGCTAGTTTTAAGTAAAAGCTTGACAATATTCGCTATATTCAGTTATTCTCAGGCGTCGGCAAGACATTTGGCTCCTCGTCAGTTGGCGCCAAGCCCACTTTCTGCATTAATTCGGTCAGTTTTTGTGCCTTGCGATCCTCGTTGTGGGCTATAACTGTGCAGAGATGTTCCGTGAGCAGCTCCTTCTTTTCGGACGCATTATGCAGATCCATTTTAGCCTTCAGAAACTGAGCCTCAATCCTAATATATTGCTTTCTGCCAATAAGAAACACGTTAGCTATTATAAATTTACAGAATTTTTTTTAAAAATAAGCTCTTACTCCACATTGGCAAAGTGAATGCAAGCATTGTCAATCTGTTTACGCAGCAGGGCGACGTCCACGGCGAGATCGCCCTCCAGCTTGGCCAGTTCGTGGCGTATCTCCTCGATTTTGCGCGATTCCGCAGCCGTTTTTTGCGTATGCTGTTCGATGGCTTTGTAGAGCATTTGTTTCTTCTGTTTGTTCTGCTCCTCGATCATTTTGCGATGTTGCTCAAAGTCCTTGAGTGAGATGCCCTTAAAGGGTGAATCCGTGCTGAGCCTCTCGCCCGTCGAGTCTTTGGTGCTGGGCAGTATGCTGACATCATCGTCCGTGCTGCTCACCTTGAGTATTGAGCTGTCGTCCGTCGTCTCGCTATCGCCAGCTGCTGCATACGTGGCAGAGGCCGCAGAAGATTTGCCGTTCGTCACGGCGCCGCAATAGAGCGCCTCGACCAGCGAGTCGGACAGGCCGCGCTCCAAATTGAGAGATTCTGCGTCTTGATCGCCGTCGCTCGGCGTGCGCGTGGGCGGTTCGCTGTGTTCCGTGGGCGTGGCTGATGTCGCTTTTCCCTTGGCTGATGTGGTTTGTTGTTGTGGCTTTTGTTGCGGTTGTTGTTGCGGTTGTTGTTGCTTTCGCAATTGATCTGCCTGCCGGAAGATCTTATCCGGCATCCGTCTAATGCCGGGCTGGTTTTTGAGCGCTGGCTTTGCTATAAATATTCATGCGGACACACATATATACGCACATATGTATAACAATTGTTTTGTTTAGCACTCACACACACAAACACACGTACACCATCAAATCTCTTAAACCTTATTTAAAACTCCGTAATTACCTGCTTCGATGTTTAGTTTTTTACCCTGTTTCGCTCCCGTTACTTTGAGTATCTCATCGAGACTAAAACCATTAAATTTCTCAGCCATATTGAAGGTTTAATAAATAATTATCCATTAGCAACATCAACACATCAGCAAAGCAAAACGGCGCGCGGCGTTGCCAGCTCGTTTTCAGTGACGATCGTTTGTTGTTCATCGATAGACGATCTCCTTGGCGCGATTTGCAAACAAAAACTCATCGAATTTGAAAACAATATAATGAAACTTTATTGTAAGGGTTTAATGCCCAATTCGGTGCGCAAATCGTGAACTTTTTGCTCCCAACGCTGTTCCCAGTAGATGGGCATCAGTGGCTTTATTTGTTTGCCACTCTCTAAGGCCCACGGCAAGTAGCGTTTCAAGTACTCTCGTCGCTGTCTGAAAGCACAAAAGAATGACACATCAGACTTATTGTTCAGTTAACCCTAGAAAGTCTTTTGTACAAATTTAAGCCTTCTTACTTGGGTCGCAAACGTACCGCCCCGAAAATGGCGGCGCCGTAGCACATCGGTAGTCCAGTGCTCAGAGCCTCCACCCATTTGACTGTCACCTCGCAGAGCATGTTTGTCGGCATGCCCAGCGCCGCGTGCACCAAATCGTGGCACTCGCGATAGCGCGTCATTACGTAGGCCAACTTCGGGTCATCCAAAAAACGAACATCCATGCGCGAGTCGGGTGTTACTTTCTGTGTGGAGTAGGGCGAAAAAAACACTCTATACATCATCTCTATTTGAATTCATGAAAATCGCATAGAAAGGCGAAAAAGACAAGAGCTAAGAAGGTGAGGAAAATAGGAAGTGACAAAGAGAATGGTTGAAAGGGCCAGAAAATAAGAGTACGCAAGAGAGAGAGAGAGAGTAAGAGAAACAGAGAGAGAGAGAGAAATGGAAAGAGAGTGTGAAAGAGAGAGAAATAGAAAGTTGTAGAAAAATAAAGAGTGTAGAGAAAGACAGATTAAGAGAGAGAGAGGCAAGACGAGATAGATTAAGAGAAAGAGAGTGAGTAAGACTAGAAGAAAGGAACTTGAAGAGTGATGAAGAAAGAAATGTTGAAGAATATCGACAGTAAGCAAAGTAGGGCCCGAGTGAGTAAGTGAGTAAGTGGGTAAGAGAGAGAGAGAGAGAGAGAGAGAGAGAGAGAGAGAGAGATAGGGATAGAGCGAGGGAATGTAGATAGTAAGTAAGTGAGAGCTTTACAAGACAGATTGCGATACAATGAAAGATACTGATGGTCCGGGTAAAAACATTAGACGGGAGTTGAAGAGCAATGCTTACTACTACGTATAATTAGTGTAGTAGCATTTAGAAAACATGATTAGAGAGGGGCACCTGCAAACAGATATGCCAACTTACGTTATCTTTGAGGAACTTGGCGTAGGTGGCGCCAAGTGTATCCGGCGGCATCGCCTCCAGGCGCTTGAAATCAATCGTTTGGGTGTTGATGCGCGGCTTATCGGCCAGGATGCATCGACCCTCCGCGCTGGCCTGCATGGTGTCCAAAATGTTCAACAGAGCATTCTCGCCGGTTGTCTCGCCCAGGCAGGCAATCATGTCGTGCCTAAAAAAGGAGATCATGTCAAGTACTCTCAGCACATACTCTGCCATGTGCTGCTCACCTGTGCGGATCCAGCAGCGCTGCTATGGAGGAGCCAGCGCCCAGCAGCAGTCTTTGGAATGGTGTTATCTGTATGCGCTGCTTCAAGTAGTTGCGCTCAAAGGCGTCCAATTCCTCCGCGGGCGCTTCGGTGGCCGCAGTGCGTCTGCTGGCCAAGACCATGGTCAAGCCCTGCCTGCAGCTCAGCCAGCTGCGCTGCATCATTTCTGTGGATGGAAGCGAACGACGACAATTTACAATAGAAGCCTCCAGGCGGTGCACGCCTCGTTGACCTCATCAGCGGCGCTGACTAATTATGTATGTGTGACTCGACGCACAAGCGCGACCCTGAATACCTGTCCACCTGTCCACAGTTTAAGCGGCGCTTCGACGTGGCTTCAATAATAGTCTCTCCCCACCTCGCTCCCCTCTCCCAATTTTAGGCCAGCAACTCTAAGTAAACAATTTGCTGTCGAAAAATTCATAAGTAAACATTGCCGCCCCACAACGGTTCATGTTTGAGGCTGAAACGAATCTGGAAACCGGTTCTGTTTTTTCGCTTCCACTCTTTGTTTATAATCACAATTGAACCTTCAAAATGTGCTGAACCCGAGCGGACCGGCAACGCTTCTGTTCCTATAAGCTTTTATTTTTATTTTTCCCATCGGCTGCTTGATGAGTAATTTGGTTAAAAGAACTCGTGAGCATTTTCCAAGATTATTTCGCAATAGAATATACAAAATTAAGTTGAAATGTGTACACACATTCAAACAATTTAATTATATTTAAACGAGATAAGAAGTGCTGCAGGCAAAGATAAGGGCGTAATAGAAGTTGGCGTGTCAACAGAATGGGCTTTATCAGCGTCTAGGCTAAAGTATTCCGGATAAGAATTTCCGTTTCATCTGTTCTCACTTCTTAATACACGGAAATAATGTATATAAACAGAAGCTAATGCGTTATAAAAAAAGATTTAAAGAATTGACTGACTAATTGGTGATCACCAATTAGTGTGCACAGTTTGAGTTGATTATTTTAATACAATTTAAGAAAGTTTAACTTTTGTGCTGATTGACTGGCTGGTTGATTGACTAACTAATTGACTTACTGACTGATTAATTGATGATTGAACGCAGTCAAAACTGATATTTTAAAATATTATAGTCAAATTCATTTCTCTCATTGAGCTTATTGACTGACTGACTGACTGATTGATTGACTGATTCAAAAAGATGAGGAAACTGAATTTAATAAATATAATAACTAAAGATATATAACTATGGTGCTGATTGACTGATTGATTGATTAGCTGAATGATTGACTGACTGATTGGTGATCAACGCACGGCCTAAGCCAGAAAAGTGAGAAAACTGAATTTATTAAATATAATATCAAAGCTCTTGTGTTGATTGACTGACTGACTGATTGATGATCAACAAACAGCCCAAATCACAACAGATGGCAAACTGAATTTTGTATACATTAAACCCAAATATTATACTGTTTAGAAAATTACCATAAAAATATTTAAAATATATGAATCAATCCAACTGGATCTTAAAGAAAACAACTCAACTTAACAACAACTCCTTAATAAGCCAAGTGCCAACAGGTAGCAGTCAGCAAGGTTGTCCCCTAATTGAAAATTAAAATAACTAAACAGGTAACACGCACAATTCGAACGAGCATATGCACTTACATACGTCAGATCTTATCGGTCGGTCTGTCGCCTCGGCAATCTTATCAAGCCTTCAGTGCTCTCGTCAAATTTAACACAAAATATATTCAGACATATATATGAACGGTTTGTGGGTGTAAAATCATACACTCATACATATATATATATTTATATTCAATTAACTATTATGTATGTGGAGGTTTACGTCTGGTGTTCCTTTAAATTATGACACTTTGATGCGGACACACACATTAACATAATTGCGCGAGTGTGTGTGTGTGTGTGTCTGTGTGTGTGAAGCTGCATATAAATTTACAGACATTTAAATTACACAAGTGCTTATAAAATATTTAAATACATAACTACATATGTACAAATTACAGTTTACAGTTAACAGTGTGTGCTCCATTTGTGTTGATCTCTAGTCGACTCTCTGATTCTCCGATTCTCCAATTCTCCGATTCTCCAATTCTCCGATTCTCTATTCGTACATAAAACATTTATGGCTTTGGCAGGCTCGTCTCTCTCACGCTCTCACGCTCTCTCGCTTAACCCCCTCCTCAGAGACTAGACGCTCTCTCCGCGAGAGCTGGGCAAGTGGGCCTGCTTATCGGGCGCCTGCTTCCGCCGGAATGTGACATACGTATAGAGCAGGCTGGCGAGCACGCTGATATTGATGCCGATGCAGTTCAGCCACGAGAAGACATAGTCCCCGCCAATGAACATGCCCAGATAGGTGACGCATATGTTCTTCAGGCAGCCAACAATTGTGGTGGTCAGCGCCGAGTTGAACTGCGTGCAGAGTATTGTACTGTAGGACAGTATGAAGCCCATGATACAGCTGAGCAGAAACTGTACCACAAATGCCGGATCGTTCCAGCTGCCAAAGTCAATGGCCTGCTGCAGATCGCCCGTCAAGAAGTTGAGCAACAGGGCGGGCACAAACATGAACAGCGAATTGTAGAACATCAGACCGTATTTGCCAATCTCGGAGGTGTCCAGTTTCTTCTTCACGAACACGCCATTCGAGGCGGTCAGAGCATTGGTGATCATCACGTACGTGTAGCCCTGCATGTTGAACGACAGGTCATCGGAGGCGGCTATCAGAGCGCCGCCAATCATGGCGTACACGCTAATCTGCACCGCTGTCGTGGGACGCACGCCCAGTATTTTCAGCTCCAGCAACATGGTCATCAGTATGGAGAAGCGACGCAGGGCCGCGAACATGGGCAGGCTGAGCGCCTTGGTGCCGCCCAGGCCAAAGATCATGTTGAAGCCAAATATGAGCGGCAGCGGAAAGATCTTCGCAAACGTATTCCGCTGCAGCGGTGGATACGAGACAAGTCGGAGACGCTTGCCAGCGCCAAGGACCACAATGCTGGCGGTTAGCTGGCCCAGGCTGAGGAACAGGAACGATGGGAAGTGATATGACGTCAAAACGGTCTTGTTGACCACCGTGATCATGAACGAGGAGATGCCGTAGAAGAGGGCGCTGCCAACCTTCTTCAAAAAGATCGCTGCATCCGCCTCCTCGCGTTCCCTGTCCCGCTGGCTGATGCGCGCCTCCTTCGCGCCTCCGACGCTGACCGCGCTCAGCAGGGCTCCATTGGACTTGGCCTCGCTGTCGCTGTCATCGCCGTCGTTGCTGGCATCGAGCAGCGGCGCCAAGTCTAGCGCTGTGCTGCCGCCGCTGCCGCCGCCGCCGCCGCTGTGGCCACCACGCGAAACGCTCATTCTAATTGCTTTGTGCTTTGACTTTTCTCCCGTCCGTCAAACGTCAAATTCTGCATGTGGAGGGGATTTCGGAGTGTGTTTGTTTGTACGTTTGCACTGAGTCTTCTTTGCAGGCTATTTACTTTCACGCTTCACATTTTTTTACATATTGGTGTATTTTTGTTGTTGTCTCAAAAGTTTAACAAATCACACTCATATTATAGTTAATTTGTATTAGTGCTTTTTTTTATTGTTATTGCGGTGTCCGCTTTACGAAACGAAAAACTATTTTTACCGACGCGCTCTCACGTCGTGCTCTCTTGCCTAGTAAATGAACATATGGCTGGCAGTGTGACCAAGCTGTGTCAGCCTAATAAATAACCATTCCGAGTGCATAAGCGCTGAATAAACAAAATACTAGCTGGCTACGCGAATCCTTTTCAATAGCAATTAACTTTGGCAATTATTAAAGCACATCACATCACATCACTCAACGTTAATACCGTCAAAATATTCCTACCTAAGCACAAATTCATGCTACGTAAACATACATGTAGCCATGATTATTCAATTACCTACCACAAGTATAAACGGCATGCCGTTGCCGGTAACGCTTACGTTTTAATACTATTAACTACATCACTGTATACTTACTGCGAATACTTGATTTTGATTTAGCACACCCTTCAATTTATATACAATTCAGTTCTAAACACAATTGCCAAAGTACTTAAGTCAGCTGTTGAACGGCAGTCAAGCATCGGCATCGAATTCACAGCGAAAACGGCAACTCTGGCTAAACAGCTGTTTCTGGTTTTCGGAGTACCTCACAAAAGTCAACAAAAATAATTTATTTTGCTGCACTTTTGGGTTAAATAGTAAATAAGTAAGATGAGCAGCTCAAAGAAAGTTAAAAGTGACCAAATACCCAAGCCAATTAGCATTAAGAAGGAAAAGTCCGAGGAGGACCGTACGCTACAACCCATTTCCCACTATATTGACGACCGTCTCGAGCTGGTCAAACAAATCTTTGGCACCTTGAAGCCAAAGACAATTATGAACCTGGCCCCGGAATTTCTTAAGGTATGTTGCGAAGAACATTTGGACTTTCTATTAAACCGTTTCACCTGGCAGAAAACCAACTTGGATAAAATAGAGGAACTCTGCCTAAATGAGCTGCTCTGCATATCGACCAAGCGGCTGAAGTCCATCATAGCGGATACGCGCTGTCCCACCGACACGGAGAGCTCTGAGGATTCCGATGTGGAACACAAAGAAGGTAAGTAGCCGACACACTTATACACTGCATGCTCTACATATATGCCATTGCAGAGCACATCTCGCTGGAGGAGATTTCGTCGGACAGCGACATCGGCGGCAGCGAGAAGCGTCGCGGTAAGTTAACCCCACGCCTCGTGAATCCCGGCTAGAATTTCCCGCTCAAACGTTATATACAATTAATTTTGATTTATCACAAAAAAAATATCTGTACAACTGCACGTCATGGATTAATCTGACGCGCGAAGAACTCATGTACCATATTTAAATTTCTCGCAATTGAGCACCGGTGCCACGTAGAAGGCTCGCAGAATGCAGACATCTTCGCCCACGCCCAGCACAATGTTCTCCTCATCCTCCTTGCCCACCTCCAGGGTAACCACAAAATCGCCAACCTCCAGGCAGCCCTTGCGCCGCATGTAATCCACTCCAAACTCAATGGGGTTGTAGTTGCACTCGTTCAGATCCGAGGAATATAGAACGGGATGCGTGTTGCGTCGCAAGTGCAGGGCGCGGGCCAAATCGAACTTGCACTTGATGTTCAACTCGTCGTCGTCGTCGTTCAGCGGCATCATCATATAGACCGGACAGTAGATCTCGGAGCGCGCCAGCGCAACACTCGCATTTTCGCACTTGGTGAACACGAATATGGCCTGGCACTCGATGGTGGCGATTGTTCGTATGATAAAGTTAATGATTGTCTGATAGGAGGTTAATATGCTCTTGATCTGCTGCTGCGTCTGAACGACGCCCACACGATAGTCCCGAATGGGCATCAGTTTTTTGACAATCAGTGGATACTTGTTGCACCACGGACTCTTCTGCATGTGTATGGTGTCGATCTTCCAGAGGAACTCGTGCAGCTCAAACCGCTTAAAGTCGTTGCAACGTTCCAATGGCACCGTGCCAATGACGGGCTTCTTTTGGCAGTGCGCGATGGGCAGCGCATCCTCCATGATGTAGTTGTACACGCAGCAGTTCACGTTGAACATGTCCGGTATCCAGATGTAGTCCAATAGCTTTATAATCCCCAGCAGATCGAGCATGTTGTTGCGCACATACTCAAAGTCAATGCAACCGATGATCTTCAGATCGAAATCCGCCATGACAGCGTGGCGAACCGCGCGCAGAAACGCCTTGCAGCGTATTTTGGGCAGCACCACAAAGTTGGCCTTTAGCGCACTGGCCATTTGCAGATCGGCCATAAACATTTCCGGGTACGCGTCGGTGGTTAACGCGTGACACTGGCGCGGCAGCTCAATGAAATCGTACGAGGTCAACAGACCCGCATCGATGATCAGAACGGCCAGAGCCTCGGTCAGCGTTTTGACCACGCGACAGCGCACCTCGCGTCCAATTAGCAGCACATCGTTCAGTCGTATGGAGGCGAGGTAGGTGCTTAAATTGATCACGTACACAATCTCCCGGAAGCCGGCGTAGCGATACGCCGTATTTGTGGTTAGCGTCACCACCGCGCCCCGTGCCAACATTGTGGTGCAGTTGTTCCGCAATCGACCCACGCGACAGCAGTCGCCGTTTATCTCAATCGCCAGTCCGGTGGCCGTGCGCAGTTCCCGTTCGTCCGCGTGTGCCGCAATGGCGATGTTCAGCGTATCCAGTATGGTGGTCAGCTCGTCCGGCTTGAAGGCCACCATGTCCACGTGAAACGTGTAGGTGCCGTGCTCGAGCATGCGACGCAGCTCGTCGTGGGTCGTCTCCATCACCAGTTTGGCCAGCAGGCCCATGTGATAGTAGCGACGCCTTCTTCGCTTTCGGGCGTGCTTCTCGTGGGCATCGCAGGCGGCCTTAAATTCGCGGAGTCTCTGCTCCAAGTCCTTCTGTCCGTTAAGGCGTACCGTAAATTTTTCAGGATCTGGATCGCCTTCCTGCTGCTGTTCATCGTGATCTGTGTTCGTCAGGCTCACATTGTCCACTTCATCCTTCGCGGCCATGGCGTGCAGTCAATTTATATTTTACTAGAGGCTTTTGCTTAAATTTGAAAATTTTTTGCAGCTAAGAAATTGCGTAAATCAAGCGCTAAAAGAGCCGATAAAACCAATGAAAATAAGGAACGTAAGTTGAAATAAATAAATAAGCAAATACTAAACGTTAACAACTGCCTACTATAACTAATCTGTTGTATATATGTACATACACCACCTTCTATCTACATCACATCATAACCCAGCGGATGGACAGATCAGTGTGCTGGAGCTGCTCGAGCTGCAGGCGCGGGCGCGCGCCATTCGCTCCCAGTTGGCCATGGAGCCGATAACAAAGATCGAAGTGAAATCAGATGACGATGAGAAGCAGCCGGACAAGAACAGCAGCAAGGAGAAGCGCAGTCAGAAGAGCTCCAATGCGAACAAGCGAAAGTCCAACGAGGCAGCTACAAGCAAGGCACAGCCACAGTCACAAACCAATGGCAAGGAATCCCCTGTGCCGCAAAAGAAGATCAAGATAAAACGCAACTATCGCATGTCCACCAAGTCGCCGGAGAAGCAGATCGAGAGCAATGGAACACCTGCTGACAAGTCAAAGGCGGAACCTGTCCAGGGAGAAGTCAAGTCGCGTTCGGCCTCGCCGGATGTGATACCCATTCCAGCGGAACCGGAAACGCTGCTCATAAGCGACAGCACCGACGATGAGAGCAAGCAGCCGGCAAAGGAACAGAAAGCGGCAACAGTAGTCGAAGTGCAGCCAACGCCTGCACCAGCTCCTGCACCAGCTCCAGCTGAGGAAAGCGAGCCTGAAGAGGGTGAGGTGAGAGACGAAAGCGAAACCGAAGCGCAAACTGCAAATGCAGCAAAGATTGAGCAGGAGCAAGCAGTAGCTATTGAAGCTGATAAAGAAGTAGCTGTGGAATCAGCTGACAAACTCAACGAACAAACAGCAGCTGCTGAAGAAGTTGCCGTAGAATCTGTGGAGTCCAGCAATCCAACAGCCGCCGATGTCGAACAGGTGCCACCCATAGCCGTCGTAGACGATGAGGATCAGAACGATGATGTCATTTCCATAGGCGGTGATCTGGAAATGATTGAGGAGCTGGCCAAAGTAGAAGATGACTCGGCAATTAAGGTCAAGTGTGAGGCGCCCGAGAAACTAGTCGAGCCCGATGAGGAGGACAACGATGTCATATCGCTAAACACCAGCGATGACGATCACGAGAGGCTGCAGGACACCAACTCCGAGGTAATGTATACATATATAGAATATAATGCATATATATACTTTAAACTAAAATCATTTTAAATCCGTTTGCAGTCCTGGCGCACACGCTACCTGAAGAGCTCCAAGGTTAGCCAGGTGCTGGCCGCCTCGCGTTTAGGCAAACGTGTGCGTGATAAAATCAAGAAATCGAATCGCGCCCAAAAGCGTAGCGGTTCAAAGTCCGTCGGCGATGAGAAGGCGCTACAGCAGCAGCAGCAGGAACAACAGCAGTTCAGCTCGAAGCATGAGGATGGCTCCATGGAGCAATATCAGGAACTTTTGCAGCACCGACAGCGAAAAAGTTCGAACAGCAGCAAGGGCGAAAAATAAACGAGTCGCAGCGATTGTTATTGAAAAGTCGCTTAGCATATTTAGCGTAGACGCAGAATTATATAGCTAGCATATAAAAACTCAAATAAAATAGGAAACAAGCAAACGCACAAAAAATTTGAATATTTCGTGTTAAGCGCATATTTGATTTTACCTCTTACACACCCTGTAAACATAAATGGAAAGGGCTAGCATGACTAATGTGTGCTTGAGTATGCACCAGATAGGAAAAATTTATTAAAATGTGTAAATGTTCTTGATATTTGCTTTGATATGGGATATGTCCTAAATTAAAGTAACTAGAGACTGTCTCTCATAAAATCAGGATTAGTTCATGTTTATGTAAAATTTTGTGCGTTTGCCGCTTCTCTCTTAGATATAGAAAATTTTTATTAAGAATACTGACAAGTTATATAATGATCTTGATGATAAAATAAAAGTCATAAAAAGTTTTATAATTACCAATTACATTTATTTTCAGTCAGCAAGTTCGGATTTAAACAGGTTAGGTTCAAATCCCACCTTGAACTTTTTTACTATAAGCCAAACTTGTAAAAAACCAAACCATATTTTTTCGAAAAAAAAAATTCCTTGTGTAATATTTGATAATATTTTTAGTATTATGAAACAGGCTACTTGTACACTTACATTTTTACGTAAAAAAATAAGTAAAAACTGTCAGGCTTATAAATAAAACAAGTTTTCATTTAAAATCGTCTTTTTTTTTATTAAACAGGGTATTTTGAAGTCAAGCATCCATTAGTTATTTATTTTTGGGTTGCTCGCGTTTTTAGTTTTGTTTATAGTTTAAAAGAAATGCGAAAACTATGCCATGTCATATCCGGCGTACATTTGGGAACCAGCAACTGGCGGGAGGGGTGGGTTGGGCGGCTTTAACGAGCCGCACGCTAAGCGCAGGTTACGCATACCCATTTGTATTCTATATATAGTGGTATTGGTGGCAAATGGGAAGTTTTTCAAAAATCATTATCCAATTTGTGGGCTGGTTTAGCATTTGGAGTTAACCCAGTTTGGCTTCTGTCAGAGGACTTGACTCAGTTTAAGTAATGCGGCTTATGTTAACCACCCCCGCTAGTTAGGGGTGGGGGCGCAATATCTCAATCATGCTGTGAGGCACGTGTGTGTGTGTGTGTGTGTGAGCGTGTTGCACCATAAACGATGATTGTTTTATCAGAGACTGCGACATGTTGATAAAGTATATTAAAAAACTGTGGAGTGGCCAAGCGAAATAGCTCTCTGAGTGTCGCAGCTACCGCGCATGTCCTCAGTGCAGAGGGTGTTACAACTAATGTGTGTGTGTGTGTGTGCGAATCCATCAAGTGGGCGCGCTATATAAATACATATATAAAGATATATATACATATATATATATATATATATATATATATATGTCAGGTGCACTTCAACAATGCAAACATTAAATTAAATTAATTTAAAATGTACCGCACAGCAGTAGGCCATAAATACCCTGTAATATTTGTAGTAAAGGAGTACACTATGTTAACACATGTTCTTTGGTTAGCACACGCCTACTTCAGATCAACGCCCCCGCAACGAAAGTAAACAAAATAGCAACAGAGCGCCGTTAGCCGTTCGAGTTCGAGTTGTTGGGGGGATGGGGTGTGGATGGTGGTGTTGGTGGTGGTGGTGGCGGTGCCTGCTGGTGGTGGTTTCGCCTGCTGTTCTCTCGTGCACAGACTGGCGCTCTGGGCGCTCTCTCTATCATTCGCTCTCTCTCAGTCTGTTGTGTGGGAGTTTGTGCATCCTTTAGGGCAAACGCGGCGACAGGCTGCCAAATGGAAAAGCTGACGAAAAAAATTCAAACCGAACCCAATTCAGTCTACAGAAAACGCGTACGTGGTGCAGAAGTAGCCGCGCGTGGCCACCACAACGGCGTGCTAGACTTGTCGGTATGATAAATAAGTGAAACGCCCTGTACAAGTTCTGTAAGTTTCAACAATAATAACAACAATAACAACAACAACAGCAACAGCAACAACAACAACAAGCAGCAACAGCCAAATGCAAATATGAAATGTCTAATGAAAGCCAATCTCAGTGACCGTAAAATGTGTTTTAAAAAAGAGAGAGAGAAAAGAAAAGCTAAAACGTGTCAACTCGCAGGATTTGATTAAGCCAAGTAACACTTTTTAAGTGCTGGGCCAAGCAAGTGCATAAATTCCAAAAAGTATTGAAAGTGTAAACAAAAAGATAAATAAATAAATAAATCAAAGAAAAGCAATTCAAAACCAAAAACATAAAATGTTGCAAATTTTGTTGACCATATTTTTGTTTAACATAATGCCGTTTAAAAGCCCTATCAGCCACAGAAAACTCGTAACGCTGCGCGTTTATTTTCATATAAGTTTACACGTAGGATTAAGGTGCGCTCTCTGACTAGAGACACTGTGAGTCCAAGCCAAAGCCTAAAAAACAAACCCTATCAAAATACTCATATACCACGAGAACCGCAATTAAGACTTAGAACTTAGTCAAATTAGTGCGCTATTCAAATTTGCTTGCTTTAAAAGAAATTTAAAAAAAAAAATTAAACAAAAAATTTAAAACAAAAACTAATTGGCAATGCTACTTAAGAAATTTATGCAAATTAAAAACAAATTGGCTTTTCAAATTGGCATTTAATAAACTGTATTGCTTTATGCTTTTATATGCTACGAACCCTTAGATATGAATACAAGTGTCGTTAATTTCTGGTAAAACCTTATAAAAAAATTAATTATATAGAAATTTTCAAATGGAAATTGAAATTGGTTTAAAAACACTTCAAGGAAATTAACTCACGACATTACCTACTTAATATATTGTTATAGTAAAGTAGATATATATATATAAATACATATAAATTTATACAGCCCTTAAAACATAATCAAAACATATTGCATGCATTTAGAATAGTCGCTAAATATAAGATTATAACCCTGAGCTTGACGTCTAATTTCCTAATTAAATATAGTATGAAACAAACGTTTACGAAGTGAAAAGAGTAAATTGGGTTTCTGCAATAACCGTCTTGTTGAAACTTGCAACTTGGGATATATTGACCGATTAAACTTGACTAAGACTGTAACATGTAAAACTCTCGGACCCATATCTCCTATATTTCAAACTCCCATAACTTTGACAAAACTGAACCGTTTTTCGGGTTTGAGGGCATTTTGGTCATGATTTATTCTCTAGATTGATTCTACATTTAAAATATATACATTACTGAAAATAAAATTTTTTTGATTTTTTGGAAAAAATCATGTACTCCCCCCTTACTCATTTTCCAAAATTTTTTTTTGTCAAAATTTCGAATTTCGAATTTATGTCTTTAATCGATTTTATTTGTCACAAGTGGCATAAAAAACAACCCTAAAAGTAATTTTGAGGGGGTCAAATTTTTTGTCAAAAATCATGCTAAAATTGACAAAAATTATTACAAGTATAGTTCTCGGATCCATATCTCCTATATTTCAAACTCCCATAACTTTGTCAAAACTGAACCGATTTTCATGTTTGATGGCAATTTGGTCATGATTTATCCTTTAGATTGATTCTTTATTTAAAATAAATGCAATTTTAAAAATACAATTTTTTCGAATTTTGTTCTTCTCTTCAGATTCTTCTTCTTTGTCAGATATATATGCAACAAAATTCTTTTCCGTCATTTTAAGAGTTTTCTTGGCCATAAAGTCTGAATTAATAATTATTCCAATTTTTGTAGCTATCTACTTTTAGGCGCTTTAATGCACATCGCAATTTGATGTCGCCATGACGCACACACACACACACACACACACACATTTCAACAGACACACACACAACTTATAAATTTAATTGGACTAATAAATTTTGTGTGCTTGCTTTTTTGAATACCCTGTAGCCATAACAACTATTAAAAAGGGTATTAAAAGTTTTTGTAAAAGCGTGAAAAAGGTATATGAAACTGCATAAATGTATTTTTAGGCAACACATTGAAAACTGTAGAATACTATATTTATGTAGATTTACTTAAAATGACATAGCGAAAGGCAGAAAGAAGCAGCAGCAGCTGTTACCAGATAGAAACTTTAGTAACAATAAAAAAATATATATATATATTTATATTATAATAAGATCTTTGACCTCATTACAGGGTATTTACCAGTTCACATGCACCATAAAAAACCTTGCTTGTTTGATTAAACAAAAGCGCCAAACGCATACAGCTGATATATATGTCATAAACTTTTATTAATAATGAAAATTGTACTAAAAATGGTGGGGCAATTTATTAAAAAGTCTCATTAGCTGGCAGTCACTCACTCACACACACACACACACTCACACACACACTGGCACACTCTGACGCGCATTTTATCGCGCATTACGCATACGCCACAGCGCCCTACGGGTGCTAATAACGTAAAAATAATAATAATATGAACGACCGAATGGACGCACACTAAAAAAAAGGCAGCAAACGAAAAATCGCGATAAAGTAAAATTTCGATATGGACATTATTAAAGAGCAACTGCTCGTCGACAAAGCCTCCAACCCCCCGAGGCCCCAAAATGTGTTGGCCGTTGGCTAGGGGTGGGTTTCCATAATAACTACGCTGTGAGATTAAGTATTTTTAATGCGAACGCCAATAAAAATATAAAAATTTCAACGATAAGCCCGATAAGATTGAAATCAATTTTGTTATAATGCATATGATACATGTGCAAACATATATATATATATGTATATATATATATATGTATATGAGACTGATAAAAAGTCAGCCAATCATTTATAGCATGTGCTGTTGAAGCATTCATTTTATATTTATTTCACTTCGTTTTTTTTTTGTTTTTGTTGCGCTCTCCCGCTTCTCAAAGTCAAAATCAATAAATTTTCCACAATTTTTCCGCCACATTCTCATTTTGCGTTATATTTCATTCCCTTTGGCTGCGCTCTGCGCCGTCGCTTGGCTCATTATTAATATTTTTACATTTTCTATGCCTTTTGATATTTCGCATAGCATATACCCAGGCGCCAGGCAGCCATTGCCGCCCTGTCCCGCCCCCAGTTGGCCACGAGGCGACTGCTTAAGTGTTTTTCTATTATGGCCAGCCCATTTCCCCAAGTTCCTTTTACCCCACCAATATTGTATTTGCTTTTAAATATTTTGATATACAGCACTGTTGCGGCTTATAACTCGGCCCAGGCACCCCCGACAGGTACCCAGTTGGACGGAAGACGGAATTTTATAAATAAAAGAGCTGCTCTCACTCAAGCAATAAGAGTAAACACAACAACACAAAAACCGCATTCATAAACCATATTTCTTTTCTTTGTGTACATTTACTTTTTGGCATGGCTTTTTCATGTCGTTTTATAATGAGAAAGAAGAAATTGCATTTTTCTTTAAATTGTTTATCTTTCTACTATATTAGCATAGTATGTACATAGCAGTACATTCTTCAGGCAGTCGTGTCCAACTGGGTGGCCACACACATACACACACACACAAAGATACTTGAGGACCAGCAGTAGAGCTGGCAGGCATTTTCTCATAAAAATTTCGTACTCGAATAAGACGAAGTAGCTGCACACACTCAAACACACACACACACATTCACACACACACATACAAACAGACCAGCTAAAAGTAACCCGCAGGCATTTAGATGGGTTTACGGGTGGGGAGAGGAGGCGGTGAAGGGGTCAGTCGCAAAACTTTGAGGCAGCAGCAGCATGGCTAGAGAGAAAAAAAAGAAGGAAAATAATAATAATGTAAAGGATGTGCCATGGCGACCGAGACGAAGCCGAGTGTAACTGGAAAATAATATTTTTGCCTCATTCCGGCAACTTTTACGCCGTAGCATGTAATTCCCTTTTTGTTCTCCTTCTTCTGCTTTCTTTGCGTTTTTCTTTTGAGTGTCAGAAATGGAAAAGAAAATAATTTGATGGTTTCATAAAGTCGCTGCAAGCCGGCAACAGGAACGCGGATGGGGGGATGTGTCCTGCTTATGAGTGTGTGTGTGCTTGTGATAAAATTGCAAACTTCCCCTCAACGTGTGTGTGTGTGTATTTCTGTCGAAACGAGGACGAAAGCATAGCAGCAAAAATTTATGGAATTTTGTTGTTGTTGTTGTTGTTGTGCTTGTTGACTATTTTTCGTATAGTTTGTGAAAAATTTTGCGATAGATTTCTCTCGGTCGAAATTATTTGCTGCATACTTTTTGGGAGGTGTTTGGTGTGCGAGATAACGATGCCGATGACGATAATGACGATCGCTGGCTATCCATTTACCGCCCTCACCCTCTGCTCACACACTAACACACACACTCACACACACACACACACGCACACATTACGCAAAAACTTGGCATTGAGTTGGTTCGGTCAGATACACTTGCATTATTATAAAAATGATTATTATTTGTGCCGCCCTTGTCCAAAATAACCAGCACACACACACACACGCACACTCTCGCAAATGGCTTATGTACACACACACACACACACACTGCTTGTCCTTGTCTGTGTAGCAGTGTGAGTGTGTGCTTGTGTGTGTTTCATTATTAATTTTTCTTGTATTTTTTCCACATTTTTCGTATTTTTATTTTATCATGCCCTCACACACACACACACAGACACACACATTCATACATTCATGCGTTCAGGGGATGGAATTCACACACACACACACACACACATACATTTACTCATTTTAGTTTATTGTACAAATAATATTTGATAGAAAAAATTTAGTGCATGAACGAGATGGAAATAGTTGCTCTCATTGGCTTTCCCTTTTCAATACATTCGAAACGGCCCAGCAAATATGCTGGGAAATTAATTTTTCACTCTGTCCGCCATATTCTCCAATCGGCACTGGGATGCCAACGTAAAAATGAGAACAAAATATAAATATATGTGTATAAAAATTTAACTTAACGAGCCAAAAGCGAATACTAAATGATTGCTAGTATTAGTGAATGTGCGCGTGTGTGTGTGTGTGTGTGTGTGTGTGTGTGTGTGGATGTTGTTGTTGCCAACGTACCTTCATTAGTTTCTAATGAGATTTCTTACTAATGAGCACGCTAAGCAGAAATGTTGGAAATTTAGCTACCAAGTCAACTGTTAAGAACATTGTACATTAATTTGTTGGGGTGCCCCCCGAAACGGTTCCTGTGCTCGCACTTGGTTACAGGCTCGCTGGTGCGTGTATTATTAGTGACACCCACGTGCCGTTCCTAATCTAGAAATAATAGTTTTCATTTACATGAATTGCGCGTTCTGTAATATCTATTTTCAAGGAAGTTCTAAACGGACGTTGACTTTAAGGAACTCCAAAAATTATATATATATATATATGTATATATTATATGATGGGAAGCTTCACTACTAATGATTTTTTATTTTTTTTGCTTTTGGAGGGTTCTCAAATAATAAATAATTTTTTAAAAAACTTAATTCTTTTGTTTTTACAGAACTTAGTTTATATTTAGCTTTCATATTAATTTTTAGCAACATTTTGCCACCAAAAAGAAAAAGAAAATTAAGGTGTAGTCTAAAAATTTGCAGTTTGTTATAGATAAATAGTAAAAGCCAAACAAAGATGGTTTTGAAGTAGAACCAATTACAACCAAAATAAAATTGATACACTTAAATTCATATGATACTTAAATTCAGCATATTCTTAAAATAAATTTGACTAATTTTTATTCAATTTCACCAGTAAAGTTGCATAAATAAAAGTTCTTAGGAATTCTTTAGCAATTTTTAATAAAGAAAAACGATTTAAAAGAAGAATTTTTGTTCCTAAATAAGATACCAAGTTAAATTATTTCTGCGAATACGAATTAGGATCATAACCAGATATTTTAGTTAAAAGTGTTGACTTCATAGCTTAAATAACTTACATCTGAAATGCAGTATTCTCTAATGACTGCATTTCAAACCACAATCAATATATCAGACCCTCAACAAGCACTAAAACAACAATAACAACCGCAACTAGCTCAACTCTAAAATCAATTTGTCGCACACACTTTGAGCCGCACAACCAAAATCCATCAAACCGACCGACCGATAACCCCCTCCCCCTATCAGCACATTGCCGGCAAATGCGGGGGTGGTTTTTGAGCCACGAAAATAATTTCAATTTGATTTTCAACAAAATATTAATTGCATTTGCAGCTGGGCGGGGGTGTCGCACAAACTGTGCCATATGCGCGTGAGGGGCATAAGCATGTCCACGGCCATACCCCACATACATATATATGTATATATATGTATATATACCATATATATCAATCATATCCAGCGACAGGAACGTGTCAAAAGGTGCACGCACTCAAACCCAAAACAAATTCAATTCGTAATTACAGCAACGAAATTGTCCCATTTGCATGTGTGAGTGGGGAGGCGTTTCAGTGGCTCAGTGGTTCAGTGGTTCAGTTGGGTTTTAAATTCCATAATGATTGTTTGGCTGGCCCAACTGTCGGGGCGGTTGACAGTTGACACCCGGAGAAGCTATAATTACGCGTCGGAAAAGCTTTCAAGTTGTAACCGTTTTTTTTTTAATGGGACCCGCGTTTTGTTTACGTTTCGAGTGCACACGTGGAAGGTCCAGCAACAGACATGCGCCTACAACAACTTGACCCAATACCCACACACACACGCACACACACACACACACACACCTCCCTCGAATGCCTATTGTGTGTGTGTGCGAAAGTGAAAGTGCCGGCATCGGCATCGGCAACCGCAACGTCACTGGGCTGGACACACGGACGTGCCGACATGTGAAAAGTGAAAGTCAATAGCAAACCTTGACCACTAGACGTGGTCAGACAACAGCTCTGTGCACCACACTCCCAGCTCCCCAAATACTGTTGCTGTTGCTGTTGCTGTTGCTGTCGCTGTTGTGCGCCTGGTTCGTTCAACCGGCGATTTCGACTTTTCCACGCACACATTCTCACATGTGACTCCCGTCCGGAGCCGGAGCCGGAGCCGGTGCCGAGCGAGAGCGCGTGCAGAGAGCGCCAAATAGTTGACTTGACTTGGGTTTGGGGGGTGGGGGGGGGGGCACCAGTGCGCATGGCCAGAATCTCTAAAGCAGTCTGAGTAGTGGACAGCGGCAGGACCACATATAGAGAGACAAACAGAGGGACAGACGTGTGCGGACGGACGGAGAGACAGAGAGACACAAACCTGGCAAGTCACTTTCACTTTTCGTGCTGTGTTGGAGGCATGGGGTTGTTGGAGCTAAAGGGGTGGCAACACACACACACACACACACACACACAGGCGGGAGAGACACACATTTGCCCACATGCGAGCATCTTGTAAAGTCAAAATCAATCTATCAATGCGTAAGAAAATAAATAAAACACAAACATTGCGTTAGTTTTGTCAGGGGAATACATACTATATATATATGGGCTATAGATATTGGATATATAGAGCGTACTGCGAATAAGTGTTGAATGATTAAACTTTAATCGCATCAAGTGAACTATTTGAGCTGTCTTTCTATTGAGTCAACAGGGATTATATTAATTTAATTCATATTTTATATATTTTATAAATCAAATTTGAGTTGGATATTTAAAAAATTTATTAAATTAAGTTAGTTAACTGAGCTGTTTTTCTAGAAGTTTAAAAGAGCTTGGGAATTTTTTCTAAATTAATTTAATTTATAAATTTAAAGGCAAAGTTTTAAATATAATTTACTTTACTTAATAATAAAAAAATATATATATAATTTACTTACTTAGATGTAAAATATTTTGTAGCACTCGTTAGAAAAGCTTTCGATTTGACTCTTTCATTGAGATAACTGTTGGGTTTGAAATCCCAGGATCATATTTCGTTGCGGGATTCTATTAGTTAAATATCCTAAAGCCCAGTTTTTTTAGGTTATAATATTATCAGAAAATATAGATATAAACCTGTTTTAAATAGCATTAGCTAAGGGGCCTTCGTTTAATTAGAATTTGAACTGACCGGTTCCTGAAATAAAGTAAAATAAAATAAAATGGTTAGAAAATAAATTACTTTCTTATTTCCAAGCAGATTTTCGACCTCAAGTCAAATATTTGATAACTTACCGCAATTGCTTTGTGTAATATCCTTATAAGTATCATTCAATTCAGGTACATTAAGAGTTAACAGCAAACTTTCCACTTCCTAATTGATGACTGCAACAGATATATAGAATTTCAGCAGTATGTGACCCCTGTTCTTTGGCCCCTTTTCAAACAAGACGGCAATTATTTAAGTCCATATTTAATAGAGATGTGTGTGTGCTTGGCAAGATTACGCATAAGAGGGTCGCAATTGCTTCAATCAGATCCGGTTCGGAGCTGCAGACAAACCAATTTACAGGCCCGGACAACCACATGAATGGGACTTGTCAAATGCACTCGCATCGCGATATGAACACAATGAATACAAGTATTTGGGCACTTCAAAAGAAAGACTCAAAGCAGAAGAAGAAGAAGTAGAAAAAACTGACTCAAACCATCTTTCGGGGCGCACCCAACGAAGAGTCGCGACAAAGTCACAAATGCTGAATACATTAGAATAACAAAAAAAAATGTTTCTAACTGCGCCTCGCGGCTATAACAACAACGATAGCAACAACTACAACGACGAATGGAACAACAGTAGCTGGAAAAACAAATTGAAAAACTATCGAACAGTGATAAATTGGCACGAGCACGAAATGAAAGTCAACAGTGTGAGTGTGTGTGTGTGTGTGTGTGTGTGTGTGTGGTGGTTAGTGAAAAGTTGAAAAAAAGGGGCGGAGCAATAATGGTTTTCCGAGCAGCGACGCTCAGTTGTCGCGTTCTGTTGTTGCTGTGTGTGTGTGTGTATAATTTTTTTTTAAGGGAAATTATTTGATTTTTGATATTTTGGGGTGTTTTATTGAGGTTTTTTTGGGAGGAAAAAATACTGTGGGTCGCTATCTGTGTAGGGAAACTATTAAATGTGCTGCGGGGTGTGCATTGATACATTGGCTATGTGTGTGTGTGTGTGTGTGTGTGTGATTTTAGTATCAATGTTATTGCTGTTTTGATTTTGCGCTTGTAACTGCGATTTGACAGTTTCTATTTTTTTTATGCTTTGAGTTTTGTGCTGCGTCACGCGGCAGTTGAAAACGAGCGAGCCACTTGGCAGGACACGAGCAGCAGCAGCGAAGTGCGCATGCGTAGCCGACTCGACAAACAGCGCGAACTCAACGAAAGTGCCAGTGAACGAAACGTGAAACTAAACGAACAGTTACAAATAAAAACAAGCAACAACAACAAACAATACGTAGAGCGCTAGCAGAAACTTTTAAAAGCGCTGCAAAAGTTAAGCAATTGAGCTTTTTTTTTACAATCAATTAATGAGTAGGTGTTTTAAAGTGATTTAACTCTTAAACATAATATGATCTGATATATGGGTATATATGTGTGTGCAGCACATTATTATGTTTGCCAATTAGTTGCGGTTTGTTTAGTCTCGCAGCTCAGCTTGATATATATGTATATAGTATATACATGATGATATAGTTAAGTGCCAGCCCTGTTTACACGCTGCCCATTTTCATTTAAGCAAACGAAGAGCTGGCCAAAAAAAAAAAGTGTAGAAAAAAAAGAAAAAATCAAATAAAATAACAACAAACCACCTTAGGCTTTATAAAAATCCCAACCACACACACGCACACACACGCACACACACACACATACATACAAATGGCGCACATCCTGGCAGGCATTTGTGCTTAACTCCTCAAAGTACCAAAAGTGGTCGGCAGCTGTGTTGGGGGCAGAGGGCGGGAGCGGACGGGAGGGGAGGGGAGGGGAGGGGGAGGGAACTGTGGTGGGGTTGCCTTCATTGCAGAAATTGTATAAAAGCAAAGTCAACAACAGCAACAAAATCTACGAGAGAACCAATTTCCAACCATGGAAACTTAATTTATGTCTGCAGCATAGTTGAGAATATTTTTCTTCTGCCTGCGCGTCGAGAAAATAGGGAAAAAAATTATTTTCCTTTTTTTTTCTTTTTTTTTTTGGGTTTATTTTCGACATTTTTGCCTTTGCCTTGGCCCCTTGCCACACGGTTGCCTTGGCAGCCAGCGTGTCCTGCCCGTGTTCGTCCCGCCCTCCGCCTCCACACTCCACCACACCACATTGTCTCCCACCTTTTTTTTTTGTGGGGGGGGGGGGGCCGTCTTCGTGTCGTTGTCGGCTTCCTTTTGCGTTTCTTGAGAATCAAATTTATTTTACCAAGTCATGTTGAAGAAAATTTTTATAAGTTTTATGCGCAGTTGAAGTGACGGTGTCCGAGGGGGCGACTGCGGCGGGGGCTGGTTGGCAAATATTACACTGGGCGGCTACAAGTATGAGTGTGTATATATATGTGCGTGTGTGTGTCTGTGTGTGTGTATTGTGGATGGATGGGCGGAGAAAAAGTTTGTGTGTGTGTTCGCCGCACAAAATAAGCAAAATTTGTATTCCTTAAATCGGATGACTTTGTATAAATTTTCGTGTACGGCAATGGGGTTGCAAGTGTGTGTGTGTGTGTGAGTGTGTGTGTGAGTGTGTTTTTGTTGATGTGGGTGGCAGATGGGCGCACAAAAACTTTTCCATGTGAGATGTGCGCATGTATTTGTGTACATAATGGAAAAATTTTTCATAGAATTTGCACAAAAATGAAAAAGTGCTGGGAGAAAGCAGAGGAAGCAAAAAAAAAAAAAAAAGAAAATTGCAGAGTACAAGGCAAAAGCAGAAGAAAAATGAAATTAAGCGCATAAGGAAATGAGACACAAAATGTTGTAAGCCAGCTGTGTGTGTGTGTGTGTGTGTGTGTTTGTTGGTAGGTACAACATTTTTGGCAACATACTTTTGCGGCAAATAGAAATAAAATTGAATGGAAGTTTAGTACATAAGCGGGCGGAGCAATAGGGAGGAGCTTAACACGATTTAAGCCGCCAGCTATTCATGGCCACAATACCAAACCACACACCCACCCCCACCCCCACCCCACCCCACTGTACGGACTGTGCACCCCGTTATAGTTAAACCCAAATAAAAGCGCCTCGTTTTCCACGTATATTCAGCTGGCATGCTTAAGCTTCCCGCAACTTTAGACACCCAATTAGTTAGGGGCTTCTTTAATTAAAGCGCTGCTCTGATTCTCTCTCTCCATCTTCTTCTTCTTGTTGTTGCTTATTTAACACAGTAATATCATCCAAAATGGCCGCATCCATATATGCCACCCCACCGCCGGATCTGAGCAGCGAGGACACTGCGCTCTCCGATGTCTCCAACTCATCCACACTGAACACGAATCGCGGCGGCGGCAGCAGCAGCAACAACAGCAGCAGCAACACCAACAACAACAACAACAACAACAACAGTCACACATTGCAGCCACATGAAGCCACAGCAGAAGCAACCACAACAACCACAACCACCACAACCACAGCAATGTCACCCACTCGACAGCCGGAGTCAAAGTCAAAGTCGAACTCGAGCGTCGCAGGAAGCAACACAACTGAGGCAGTCGAGGAGCAGGGGCAGGAACAGGAGCCGGGACAGGGACAGGAGCAGGGACAGGGACAGGGCGATGACAGCGAGGAGGCAGACGCCGCTTTGGATCAGACGGCAATGGCCGCGATGGCAGCGGCGGCAGCGAACGCGGCAGCCATGCAGCTGCAGCTGCTCGAAGCGCTCAGCGATGCGGCCAAAAAGCGACGCAAGCAGCACAATCCCAGTCGTCTCGAGGCGCTCAATCTGAGCGAGGAGCAGCCAGCAGCAGCAGCAGCAGCAGCGGTGAATGTCTCCGTCGATTACGAGGAGAAACTGTCCAAAATGCTGCTGCCCAAATCGATCGAAAAGCTAAAGGAAACATTCGAGCTGCTGCAGCAGCAAAAGCTGCAGCCCGAAGACATATCAGAAGCGGAGGAGCAGCAACAGCAGCAGCAGCAGCAGCAGCAGCAGCATCAGCATCAGTAATCCTTCATGAATCCCTATTAGACCTACTGCAAACAGTGCGGCGAGAACTTTGAGACGGTCTGCACATGTTGCAGGATCATCAGCAACAGCAGCAACAGCAGCAACAGCAACAGCAGCAACAGTTGACTGAGGAGCCGCCCTTGGATCTGCTGTCCTCCATTAAAGTGAAGCTGGAGCGCGCTGAGAGTCCCGCCCAGCAACAGCAGCTGGAGCTGGCCAATGGACACGCCAGCAACAGCAACAGCAGCAAGGAGCAGGAGCACTGGCTGCAGGCGATGGCCCAGCAACAGCTGCAGCAACAGCAGCAACAACTGCAGCAGCAGCAGCAGCAGCAACAGTTGCCCGGCATGCCGCCCGCCTTTGGCTTTCCGCCGGAGGCAGCTGCGCTCGGCTGGCCGCTGCTGGGCATGCCCGGCTTCGGGGGCGTCGAGGGTCTCAATCGGCCGCCGTTGCGCATCTTCAATCCGGAGGCGTATTGCGAGCTGTGCAACAAGGAGTTCTGCAACAAATACTTT
This sequence comes from Drosophila nigromelanica, assembly GCA_004149465.1. Lineage (NCBI taxonomy): Eukaryota > Metazoa > Arthropoda > Insecta > Diptera > Drosophilidae > Drosophila > Drosophila nigromelanica. Next base: position 89,678 of record SCDS01000536.1, read on the forward strand.
CTCAAGACGCACAAGGCCAACAAACATGGCATCTTTGATCCCGCCGGCGATTTGGCCACGCCCACCATGAACAACAACAATAACAACAACAACAACAGTAGCAGCAGCAACAACAACAACAACAACACGAGCAGCAGCGGCAGCAGCTCCACTTCCATGTTCCAGCAGCTGCAAATGGCGCGCGAGCCGCCGCCGCCGCCGCTGCCACAGAAACCGGAGCCGCAGCTGACGCCGCCGGCGCCGCCAGCGGTGCACTGCGACATCTGCTCGAAGCGCTTCACCAACATCTTTGCGATGCGGCGCCATCGCGCCAAGCAGCACGAGCAGGCCACGCCCACCGCCTCGCCGACGCCGCAAGCGCGACGCGGCAGCCCCAACGAGCCGCAGTCGCAGTCGCTGTCGCAGTCGCTGCCAACGCAGCTGCCCGTCAAGCTGGAGCCCGCCACGGATGCGCCGCCGTACCAGCTGCCGGAGGGCTTTCGCGAGGACTTCACGCTGGAGCAGGAGGAGGTGGCGTTTGCGCCGCCGCCGCGCAAGCTGCCCGCGCAGCTGCAGCAGCAGGCGCGCGACGCCAACTTGGCGCCGGAGAAGCTGCGCCGGCTGGGCGTCCAGCTGCCGGAGGCGTTCTGCGAGCTGTGCTGCAAGGAGTACGCCAATCGGTACTTCCTGCGCACGCACAAGTGGAAGCGGCACGGCGTCTTTGTGCCGCCCGAGGAGCTGCAGCTGAGCGGCAAGGAGGAGCTGCCGCTGATGCCCGCCGGCTGGCCCTTTATGCCGCTCAACCTGATGCTGGCCAAGGCGGCGCAGGAACAGCAACCGGAGCAACAGGAGGAGGAGCAGCAGCAGCAGCAGCAACAGTTGGAGGAGCAGCCCAGCAAACGCATCAAGTTGGAGCCGTTCGATGAGTCGACGCCCGTGGAGAAAGCGGACAGCTCGGCGATGGGACTGCAGAATCTGCAGAAGCTGCAGTCGATGCTGCAGCAGCTGAACGACTTCAACGGCAAGCGACCGCTGCCCTGCCACCTGTGCGGGAGGGAGCTGGAGCATCAGTATGCGCTCCGAGCGCACCTCATGACCGAGCACGCCGGCCAGCTGCTGGCCGAGGGGCAGCCGATGCTCTATCCGCAGCAGCAGCAGCAGCAGCAGCTGCCGCTGAAGCTGTCACCGTCGGGCGCCGGTTCGCCCAGCGCTGCGGCCACGCCCACGGCGACGCCGACGCCCAACGAGCTGCGCTGTCCGCCGTGCGAGCGCGACTTTGCCACCACTCAGGAATTCAAGCAACATATCGCCGAGGTGCACCTGGGCCGCCTGCCCGGCGGCAGTCCGCTGCGCGAGGGCTTCTACACGCCGGAGCGCGCCACCGTCGCGGTCGCAGCGGCAGCGGCAGCGGCAGCTGGCGGCGCAGCGGGACCGCCACGCGGTGCCTACACCATAACGCCGACGTCGAGCTACTGCGAGATCTGCAACAAGGAGCTGTGCAACAAGTACTTCATGAAGACGCACATGCAGCGCATGCACGGCATAGAGATCGAGAACGGGGCGCAGATCGGCGGCGTTGTCTGCAACATCTGCAACAAGGAGCTCTGCAGCAAGTACTTCCTCCGCGTGCACAAGCACAACACGCACGGCATCATCGAGGACGGGGCGCCGTTGCCGCAGCCACGCGGCAGCGCCCAGAACGGGCTCAAAGTGGAGGCGCAACAGCAACAACAGCAGCAGCAACAGCAGCAACAGCAACAGCAGCAACAGCAGCAGCAGCAGCAGCTGCAGCTACTGGAGCCGGAGATAAATTTGACGCCTGGCGACGCCGGCAACGAGCTGTGTCCGCTGTGCGCCCGTCAGTTCCGCAGCGCCAAATGGCTGCGCACGCACCTGGTGAGCGAACACGGCGCCGCCGGCTTGGAGAAGCTGCGCGAGCTGGAGCAGACGCCGCTGCCAGGCGGCGACAGCAAGCCGGACAGTCCCACGCTGAAGATACCGAACGGCAATCCGAACAATCTCGCCCAGGCGCTGCAGAATGCACAGCAGCAGCTGTTCGGCCAGATGCAGCTGCCGAAGGGAATGCCGCTGCCGCTGCCGCTGCCGGGCATGTTCGAGCAGCAGGCGCGCTTCAAGGAGTACCAGTGCTCGCTGTGCCCGTTCACCACGCCCTACTACGCGTTCCTCTTCATACACGAACGCTCCCACGCGCTGCTCACCAACACCAACAGCAACAGCAACGGCGGTGATGGGGAGACCCAATTGGCCGCCGAGGCGGACAGATCCAAGGCCAGAACCAAATCCAATCGCGAGAGAACCGATGCGGAGCACATGGAGCCCACGAACCTGACCACCACCAACATCAGCAACATCACCAACAGCAACAACAACAACAACAACAACAACAACAGCAAGGCAGCCACGCCCACATCCACACCCACAGCGATATCCTCGCCGGGCACAGTTCCGGCCACAGTTGCCAGCTCGCCGAAGGCGCGCTCCGCTTCAGCCACGCCCACGCCGACACCGACGCCACGTCGCCACAGCGGCAGCAACAGCAACAGCAACAACAACTCGAAGCCCGGCACGCCCAACGGCATCAACGCGCAACGCTCGGCGGCCACCTCGCCCTTCGAGATGTGCAGCGATCTGGCCAACGGCAGCGGCAAACCGGCCAGCTACGCGCAGCCCGCCAAGTCCGAGGAGGCCTACCAGATGCAGGCGTTCCACCTGACGCCAGCCGACGCCGACGCCGAGGGCCTGTTCGCGCCGGCGCTCGTCTATCTGCCGGTGCGCGTTCGCGCCTCGGAGTCGACCACGCTGAGCTTTAGGCTGACGCCGGCCTAAAAAACCGACACCGATAAAAAAAATCAAAACAACACTAACGTGTTGCCAGCGTATGTAAGTTAAATCCAAATGCTTTTTTCGAGAACCATTTACCACAGCTTAATGACACTGGCTTAATCAGAGGATTAATCTGGCAAACATAAATATAAAAGGCTAACGAAGCTCAATAATAATTGTATTATCGAAAGAGCACAAGAAAGCTCTATTAGTGCTTTAATGAACTTTTGGAGCTTTCAGTATATATTATAAAAAGACAAAACTTTGTTACGCTCTTCAAATATTAATCTTACAATTAAATTCCACATAAAGCTTTAATGAACTTTTGAAGCTTTCAGTTTATTTTAAAGAAAAAAAATCCTTGTTATTTGTAAAAAATATTTTAACACTTTAAAGCCACAATTCTCAAAGGTGAATCCTCTGATTAAGTTAAGCCAGTGTCATTAGACCAAAACGGAGTACAGCTACAGCCACAGTGCTGGCTAGCAGTAATCGTCCCACTACCCCTCAGCCCGTTAACCGACAAGAAGACAAGACAAAATAGTGGAACTACAAAAGACTGAGTGCGCATATTAGTTGAGCTCATTAGTAAAGTTTATATACAATACTTATAGCTATAGCCACAGCAACAACTGCAGATTCCTATACGAATCGGCAAGTGTCGTGTGGCGTATGGTGAAAGAGAATGCGTTTTGTGTATAACATGGAACCCCAAAGCTAAAAACTACAAAAATAAAACCTAAAAAAATAAAAACCGAATATTTATAAACAAAACAATAACAAGTCCGTTTAAGCTGGCAACACTGAGTGCTAAAAAACAAACAAAAGAACATATTTTTGTATAAATCCATAACCGATAACATGAAAATGGAAAATGAAAAATGAAAATGAAAAAACATAAACATTGCATAACATACCAAACAATACATATATCTATATCTCTAGTGATTAATATCAAAGTTCCTATGCGTAATAGTAATTTTTAAAAGCCATTAACGTATCGTAAACGGGAGGGGAAGCGAGGTAACTTAGTCAAAAGGAAATTTAAATACGTACATAATACATAAGTCGCAAAGCATGGGTCAGAGAGAGAGAGAGAGAGAGAGAGAGAGAGAGGGGGAGAGGGAGACAGGGAGAGCGGGAGATAGCTGGAGTTTAGGGCGTGTGGGGTTCGAATCGAAGGATATATACATACATATAACCAAACATATATCGTAGTAGCCATAGCCATGCAGCTTAAAAAAAACAAATATAAAATCAAAAATATTTAAATTGATATGTATATGGCTGGGTTCGGTGCGCTTAGGTTAATGGATTTGGTATAATATATATATTGTAGTGCTAACTAGTTATACCTTTAAACTAGAGGTACACCTTCAAGCTTCAGCATATAAGAGGAATTTTATGCACAAATTTGCTCAAAATCAAAAATACGCGAAACATTTCGCAAAATGTAGAAGAAATCTAAAATTAAACAAACCAAAAAAAAAGAAGAAAAGAAAATGGAAAGGCAGAAAGGCGTAGAGCTAAGTAAAATGATTTAAGAATGATGTGCTTATATACAGAACAGTTCCATAGAAACATATTTTTAACGAAACACTGTAGATAATTACGAGCAATTACCAATTTTTCCAACTCTGCTCTCTATTCAAAACATTTTTTGATTTAAAGCTATAAAACTCTAACTCAACTTTTGATATAAAAAACCAAAAAAAAAACACAGTTTTCTCTTTTCAAAAATTAAAATTATCCTTTTGAAAACTCACATATTTACTATGTAGTACACCCTATGCCAAAACACACACTAACTGTACATAGAGCGCAATAAATTATTAAAGAATAACACTTATGGAGGGGCGATATATAGTACTAAATAGAACCGATTCAGTGTGAACAATGGATTAAAATGGCGCCAGTCAAGGTTTATTTTTTGTTTCTATTTTATTTTTTGCATCAGCAGCAGCAGGCAAACACGAACAACTCAGGGCAAAAGTACAATGAACATTGGTACTTCTTATATACCAAATAAACAAACTAACGAAATATAAATAATAATTAAATAAAGTAATTAAAAATAATGAAATGAAAATGAAACCAAGTGAAACATATATAAATGCTACCTCAGACGGACTTGAAAACAATAATTTAAATAAATGAATTTATATAACAATATAAACATTTATGCTTATAAACAACAAAAAAAACACTGCAAATCTTTAGAGCAGAAGTAAATGAAATTTTTAGTGAATTTACCTCAAGAAACCAACACAAAATGCCATACACACACACACACACACACACACATACATACATACATGCATAAAAAGCACAACAATTTACATTGATTAGCCCTTAGTTAAAAGTATTTATTATTTAGTTTTAATTGTAAGTGAAACATTCCAAGAAACGCATTCCCCGAAACGCACAAAAAAAGAAAAGAAAAGAAAAGAAAAGAAACTGACCAAATATCGAAGCTAGTCTCAAAACTAAACACAAAACTCCATCTAGTCAATAGTAGGCGGGCGGGGAGCTGCCTGGCCTGGCCATTACAGCGTACCTCCCGCCATATAGATGATATATATATATATATACGACATATACAAGCACAACTAATGAAAAACGGGTGCGTTGACTTTTCAGTTTTGCGCACATTTTTGTATATTATTTTGTAGTATTTAAGGCGTTTGTTCTTTACAAAAATGTGCGGCTGAGAAGACAACGTGTCCTGTGAAATAGCATAAACGAATGAATCAATAACAAAATAATTAAAAGTAAAATTAATTGAAATATGCCACAGTAAGGCAGCGACGTAAATTTTGCTATTTTTAATTTTATTTTTTAAAAACGTGTGTTTTTTAAAATGCTGCGTGCCTTTTAGCAAATTGCGTCGTTGTTCAACATTAAAAAAAATTAAAAACCAATAACAACTAAAATAGCATTACAAAAAATTAATATAAAAGAAAACCATGAAGAAAATCTAAAAAAGTATAGATTATAATTTTCATTTACAATTAAACGTAATTATTTTTATCATTTAATTAAATATCTTATTTTGTACTGTATATATTAATAAACACGTGTATTTGTTAAACAACAAATTTCTTTATTTATTTTCTTGATTTCCCATGCATTGTTTCGTTTCTCCCCATTGCCCAAGCCCAATCGCAATCCCAAAACCGAGACCGAGACCGAAGCGTGCCGGACTTGAGACCCGGGGTGTTAAATAGTATTTATCGCAAAACCAAACACGGCTCTTCAATCTTATCGCAGCCCTTAAAAAACTGTCGCTGATTGCCGTCAATTGACTCTCACACGCAATTGTAGACCTTTGTTTTTTATTTTATTTCATTTTAAAGAACTGAGACTTTGGTTTTTTTTTTGGCATAGGGGCCACTTCTTTTTTGGAATTTATGCCGGTCGAACGCCTTTTGAGGGCAAATTATTAAATTGATATTTGATTGAAGTCTCAAACTGCAATTTGTCAACAAAACGAGGCTCAGTTGAAAAACATGTTAATGCTTTCTTTAAAACATTCCCCACAATTTTCATGCAGCAGCTGTCTCGAGTCGAGTTTGAGTTACAGCCGCAGTTGTTCGAGTGCGGCATGTTATCATTATCAATGCCACAGCCAGCTAACGGCACCCTCATAAAAAAGTGAGTTTCGCTTCCGGCTCAACCCCCACGCAGACGCTGATTAGGCTATTTGCTTAAAAAAAATATATATATATACATATATACCCTCCAAATGATTAGTGAAAAACCAAAAGCTGAAATGCGATAACCAAAAAAAAAGAATGAAGAAAAAAACATAATGTAAAAATATAAAATATAAAAAGGAAAACTCAGCACGGTCAAATGCAGCCGTTGTGAGGGTCAAGCTGAGCGTTTTTCATGGAAAATTCAAATTGCGCAGCTGCTGCGGCTGCTGGTAGTAAAAAAAAATGTATTAAAATAAAATCAATAAATCTACAAGCTACACAGGCCATTGATTAAAATTATGCATACACTCAGAAAAATGTAGTACAAAGTAGGAAATTGTATAACAATATTTTAGAACTTCACCGAGTATATTTGCAACTAATGGCAGTCGACTTATTTTCTCTGAGTGTATGCGCACACTGTCCGGCATAGTTATCCCTCGCTGGGCTCGCGGACTTTTCCGTTAATTATTTGTCACGTGTCCATGCAAATTTCATCTCATTGATTGGGCGCAGGACATTCGATACTCTCACTGCAATTAAAGATACAACTATTGAGTACACTTTCTAGGGATATTCATTGTCCACGGTTGCACAGCAACCCTGCAACCCTCAAGGAAGGTTACTGCCAATTGTGCACCCTCCACCCCGCCATGCAAATTGCCTACTCCCTGAATTTTCCTATATATACATATATTTTTTTTTTGGCAATATTTTCTATTGAATTTTTATGGCAATTTATAATGGACTGGCATTTTGGCATTGTGCTCGTAATCCTGAGCCAACAATTTTTACGGCAAACAATTGCCAAAAAGTTGTCCATGCAACAGCGGGTGCTGCTGCTGCCACCCGGGGGTGCTGCCACAATTTGCATGTTTAAAAATATGTGTGTGTGTGTGTGTGTGCAGCGAGAAATGCAATATAAATGCAAGAATATGTGAAAAATGAAAAATGCAATTTACTTGACATCAGAACGGGTCTCGTGATATTTTCCAAGGGTGCAACCCCCGCCCTGAAATTCAGATCTCCACCCAGCGATTATGCAATGTGATTTCTGGCTAAATATATTCTGTATATGTATGTACATATATATTCTGCACCATTTGCCAAATTCTATATGCAAATTTAAGCGTTGCAGCCATTAAACGAAATGACATTATTATAACAATCTACCAATTTCAATATATCGAATATGTCGACAGGGCTTGGGCGGTTTTATCTTTTCGATTTCATTTATTAACATTACATTCCACATCATTTAGTTTTTTTGTTATAGCACACAAAGAGCGCACAAATCAAAATTGACAAACAAATATTAAAAATATTATATATATAGTATATATATACATATATACATGTGTAAATGGATAAGTAAACAATTTTACAAAGAACTTGCAACGTACCTTTAAATGAGCATAAATCAAAATTTTTGGCCGCAGATACAAACGTTCTGTAGAGCTGGAGAAAAATCAAAAACATTTTATTAGACTTAGGAAAACTCCCAAAAATAAAAACAAAACAAAAACAAAACAAAACACACACAAAACGAACGAGAACAAAATCAAAATTCTTAATAAAAAAATTTAGTTGTAAGCAAAATTCAAAATTGCATTGGAAATTTATTATTAAAACGATGTTGAGTTAAGTTAGAAACGAGCATGAAATCAAAAACAATTCACGAGCGAAAAATCAAAAAATTATATTAAATATGAGAAATCAAAAGAAAACCCATTTATTTTGCAATTGGCAAATATACATATATATATATATAAATATATATTATATTTAACATTTTACTCTTCGAAAAAAAAAACTTTGTTATTATGTAAAACTATGTGTGAAAACCAAACAAAAATAAAAAAAAAAACAAAACTTAAAAGTAATTATTTATATTTATATAATATATGTAATGTGTATCAAAACAAGAGAGCAACAAAATTTATGATCAAGAGCCAGAATCAAAAGCAGTAGTAAAAACTGCAAAAAAAAACCACCCATTTCTATCCCA